>VZTO01010186.1:64019-87119 GCA_013400615.1 Syrrhaptes paradoxus
TTTTTCCCCAAGTCCCAGGAAAAGCTCTTTGTTTAGCCAGGCTGGTCGTCTTTTCTGCCACTTTGTCTTTCTACAGATGGGGACAGCCTGTTCCTGTGTCTTTAAAACCACCCTCTTGAGGAACGTCCAGCCTTCCTGGGTCCCCTTGCCCTTCAGGACAGTCTCCCAAGGGACTCTCCCAACCAGCATCCTAAACAGCCTAAAGTCTGCCCTTCGGAAATCCATGTTAATGGTTTTACTGGCCCTCTCCTTACTTCACCAAGGATCGAGAACTCTATCATTTCACAGTCACTAAGCCCAAGATGGTCTCCAGCCCCCACATCTCCCAACAGTCCTTCTCTGTTTGTGAACAGCAGACCAAGCGAGGCACCTCCTCTGGCAGGTTCACTTACCAGCTGTGTCAGGAAGTTATCTTCCACACACTCCAAGAATCTCCTAGACTGTTTCCTTTCCGCTGTGTTGTATTTCCAGCAGACGTCTGGCAAGTTGAAATATCTCTTTACTCTTATTTGCTCCCTCATAAGAACTTTTTACATCCCCATTATTTTTCCTCTTCAGGACCACTACTAAGAGCCTAAAGCTACAGTAATCTAGTCTAGAACACAACCACTGTGAAAAAGAAAACCCAAACAAATTAGACATATACTGTTTACAAACACATTTTCTAACTGCTCTGAAAGTTTCCTTACTGACCATCTCCATTTAAATCCATGGTGGCGTTCAGAGTTTCTCCAGTGTTCATGATCATGTATCCAGTGCAAACAGCTGCTACTGAAATGCATTTTTGTGCTAATAAACAAGGCCCAGCCACATGGACATTTCACATGGTTACTTTCCTAAGCATAGCTGTGTTGTAGCCCATTGTAAAAAAGCTTCTGAAAGAATGCATACAGGAACCTTATCTTCTCCCCATCTCCTAAAACACATAAACTCTCCGTCAGAGAATTAGTACCAGGTTCTCATAGTTTTTGTCTTTGCAGTATACTACTCTCTTCATTGTGTTTCTCTCCCTTTCTGTTGTCATTTATGCAGCAGTGATCCTGTTATCCTGTCTATCTGTATTGCATTGAAAAATAGTACTGGTTCCCAAAAATAACTAATGGAACTCACAAGCAGAATTTATCTAACATATGCCAAAACAAAATGCCGTTCATTGTCTTCCTCTTCCACTAAGTACTGTTGAAATATCTTTTACCTGCTGTAGATTTATTGGGGGTGTTTGGTGAGCATGTCAAGAGCCCAAAATTCCCCCTTTTCTCTCAAGAACCTAAAACAATGTGCATTTCTGAAGCACAGCTGCAGTCACATGCGCATACCCCACCCATCTCATTCCTGTTTCTCTGGGGCTGTGTACATCCCTGGCTTTTAGTACGTGATTCCATTATGAATGCTTTTCACACACCTTCAGTATACACAGCAATGCATCAAAGTGTACATACGGTACGTGCATAACATAATTGAAGGCTACTGCCAGAATACAACACGTCAAGTTCTGCTACAATTACTTGATCAGAGCTGTAAGGTAGTAAAGAGGCATTTCAATGTGAGCTGCAGAAGCAAAGTACCAAAACCCATCTACAAATGGAGCTTGTTCAGTTTATGAAGGGGATTACAGATGGTGGCGCCCACAGGAGTTCACGAACATGAGAGGCCTTTCCAGAGCTGCAAATATGCTTTTAACATCTTCCAGCAAGTACTCTAATTTTATGTTGTTGAAAGGTAACTTCTGTATAAAGAAGGCACGTTATCAATTTTGTAAGTGATAAAAGCTTTAAAGAATTAATAAAAAATCCTGTTGTCCACCTGATTTAATATATCTAGTTGGTGGGGGTAACTCGTCAGTTAGGAGACTTGAACCTAAATGTCTACACGCATATTAGTGCATTTCTCTAGAGTTAACATTCCTGAAATGTCATTAGGAATTCATTTGTGATGTACAAGAAAGAAAAAAAAAAAAAAAGTTGTACCTCACTCCTGATATTTATAACTTTATCAAGTCAAATGCACTAACCAATAATTTTAAGACAGAGATGACTACTCAGGAGTTAATTTAACATTTATGTTTGATGTAAGCATAGAGGCCAGATAGCAAATTTTATGTTCATGTTACTCCAACTGCAAAAGGATACAACACATAGAAGATTGCAGATTAGAAAAAGGTACTGAAGAGCATTTACTATCCCTATCCTGAAGAGTTACCATAGCAGCCAAAACAATTATTAAAACAGATACACCAAAAGGAAGCCAAAGTAGTAATACAAAAGCTACCCATCTGAAAACAACTCATAGATTTGAAGACTTATATTTGACTTGTTCACTAATTTAATCATTAAACATCACCTACTTCGTAATAGATCACACAGGTCTTTGTAATGACGTTCGTAGCAGCACAGAAATTTATCAGAGCAAGGAGATTTTTAGAAAGGAGTATTTATGACAGCACGTTGACTGCTGTAGCTTCAATGTCACAGAAAATGTAAGGTATCCTGTATCTGCTTGGCACGATGAGGATTTCCATAGTAGAGTAAGCTTACCATTTGTTGCCTTATTTTGATCCCACTTAAGATTAAACAAAACCAAGAACACCCTACATATGTTCATTCCTCTCCTGTCTTCTTCCAGCTTCCCACAGAATACTGTTTACAGTGGCACTAAGAAGAGGCACATAAATTCCTGCTGCTCTGGACAATCCCGCTCTCATATAATCTCTTTAAGCTTTCATAAGATGTACTGAATTAAAAATCAGAGACTCAGTTTTTTGAAATGCCAGCAACCACATCTTAAAGTCAACAAAAATTTGGCTTTCTGGCCTCATCCGAGAGCCATCTATAGACCGTTCCATTTACAAATTAACTAGCAGACATCATCACTGCTACATAAATGTCAATGCTCTTTCCCTGCATTCTTTATGTAGGAACACAGCATCATCCATAACCAGTTTTTCTTTCATTAAAGTCATAAGTCCCCCAGAAAAAAACAGAGTCAAGATTGTTTTGACGGCACTGAGCACGTGGCCTTCCATCTATCTACAGCTGAGTTACAAAATCTAAACAAGTAACAGTCTCCAATATAAGCGAAGATGCAACACGAAAAGATACTAAACAGGTTCTCAACGGTAAAAAGAAACACCCCGATACCTCTGAGAGAGGGAGGAAAGGATGAAGGATGGTTTCTAACAAAAGTATTTTTCTTCTTGCATCAGCTCTTATAACTAGATTTCAGATGTGCAGACATGTTGTGTCAGGTCAAGAGGAAGTAATGACACCATTTATGCTCCCCCTTCCCATGGGAAATCACCCCACAGCAACAGAACTGGTCAACTGCCACTCGCTCGTATACAATGGATCCAACCTTAATAGCATCTCACATTCAACACAGGGCCCTGAGGAGCTCATAGGTTTAAAAAGCCATTCAGTGCATTATTCTATTTAGAAAGAATACTTTTAATGTACATGGGTTTTGCCTTAAGAGTGAACAGAAAAGCCAGCATCACTAAACAATCCTTGAAATTTTGTGCGAGAAGCTGAGTACAGAAACCATTATTCAGGAGTATCTACACTGCTCAAAATAATTTCATGTTTACATTTGTATGGGGACAACTGGGCAGGAAGCAAGTTCAGTAAAGCTGGAGAATACATACAGGTGAAAGATTACATGGCATTGTAGGCGGGCAGGCTAGCAGATGGGGTAGTCCAAGAGCAGAGGACATGCAGTAAAAAGAATAAAAGTGCAAATGCCCCAGAAAGAAGCGGGCGTGGAAATGCAGATAAATGAGAAAAGTTACTTTGGTCACAATATTGCTGTATAGCCTACAGAAGGACAAGCTAAGGAAGGACTCTGAGATCAGGGTAGATCTCTACTGTTACCACCACGAGCAGACAAGAGCTTACCAAACGTGCAGTTACTAATTCAGACACTATCACATGAATGCTAATGTTAACCCCAAATATACTTATCAACCTACTGATGTAGGATTTATTTTTCCAACACCACCACTACTGCAGAATTCATAGAATGGTTTGGGTTGGAAGGGATTCTAAAACCCCCCGCCATGGGCAGCGACACCCTCCACTAGACCATGTTGCTCAAAGCCTCATCCAGCCTGGCCTTGAACACCTCCAGGGATGGGGCATCCACAACTTCCCTGGGCAACCTGTTCCAGCACCTCACCACCCTCAGAGTAAAAAACTTCTTCCTAATATACAATCTAAATCTACCCTCTTTCAGCTTAAAACCATTACTCCTTGACCCATCTCTACATGCCCTTGTAAAAAGTCCCTCTTGAGCTTTCTTGTAGGCCCCTTTCAGGTACTGGAAGGCTGCTATAAGGTCTCCTCGGAATCCCACATATGAGAAAACACTGTGGCAGAACCTGATACATTTAACCTGGACAAAAGTTTCAGGGTTTTAGCTTTATTTGAATATTAAAAAAACCCAAAACAATAAGTCAACAAAAAAAAGTCCTGAAACTTTTTTCTACATCTCCAGCTGAAGTTCTCTCCCTCAGTCACGCCTTTTCTGTCTTTCCACCACACAAATAGACCCCTCACGTAGTCTTTAAAAATCTAATAAACCTTTCAATTAAGTGAAGTCTTATCAATAGCAGCCTTAAAAGTTATAGTTCCAAGAGTACTGTCCTAATATCAACAAGTTCCTTTTTCCACTGGAAAGACAACTGGGGTGCAATGTTAGCAAGTAGTAAAAAGAGCACATTTTACAGATGTCAGTATCTCCTGAAATACATTCTTGTGAACACAATCAGGAGCACAGTAAAGTTCCCTGCAGCTACCTACATACTTGACTTTGTGGGTAAACTGATCACTGATCATGAAGCCCACACTCCCTCCCCTTCCATAAAATTTGAGCTGAAGTGGAGAGAAACAACCATGTACTCTTTCTTTTTTTTTTTAATTGAAAAGATGCTACTCAATTCATTCAGCTTAACCAATCCTGTACCACAGCTTCCGAGTATTAAAGGCCCTGAATTTCAGGCCCTTATCGCATTAAATCTAGAGCTCTAAAGCTCACAGAAACTTCACTGATCAATTTCTATAAATGGTGCAACGCCTCTCTCAATTTTTCTAACTCTCAGTGTGGGTGTTACTTTCTGTGAAAAAAAGGGAAAAAACATGAGGAACAGATACGCAATTCAACAGAACGGTTTTTAATCCTCAAAACACTGACAGCTATTATGTGTTCCAGAGTCCTCCACCAGCCAAGAGACTTCAGGAAAAAACAAAACAAAACCCCCAAACACACCCCCCAAAAAAACTTCTTACCCTGCCTTAGGACAAATGAACTGCAACTACCATGTGTACAGCTCACGTTCTAAAAACACGGGCAGCCTAGGCGTCCTTTGGAGGTCAAATTCAAGGAAAAGTGCTCCATAGCTTCTTTATTGGGCCAAGCAGACACTACCATATACTTTCAATACTCAAGGACTAAGAAGAGTGCCATTACCTTATTTTCTGATGCTTCAGAACTATAGACTGTCTTAAACAGGATCCATAGCAAAAGCTGAACTTTGATTAATCAGAGGGAGTATAACCTTAAACAAAATATTTACTGAGCTTAGCTACATAGACCTCTATAAGTAAATCCTTAGCATGCTGATAATATTCATCAAGTCTTCTTTGGAAAAGATTTGTGCCGAGATGTTAGAACTGCAGCAAGTTGAGAAGGAGATGTGAGGAGAGGCAATACATTAGCATTTCCAGTATCTGGAAATACATGATCTAGTCTGTAAGGCAAGGGAGACCTGATAATTCTGCAGCAAGTATCTCTAGGTGGCTCTACTCACATACTTCTATATTCACTTGTAAGAATCTTACTCCATCTCTTTGGTTTCCTTTAAGCAGAAGCCATTGGGCTGCCAAATTCCATGTTTTAGAGAAATGATGCCAATATATACAGACAATTATTAATATGAAAGGCCTCTAACAAGATTCAGAAGGTGCTTTGAAAAAAAAAAAACCAACACTCTTTCATACTACCACTGGAGATCAAAGTAGTATGAAATTTACCAGGCTGTTGCACTCATTATTAGCAAGTTCCCTCACCTGCTTTTGTAGACCAAGCTTAATAGCTGGGAATTACTTGGGTTGAAATGGAAAGAAGATTAAATGTTTTTCAAATATGATAAATTTCCACACTATTTCACAGAAAATTTGGTTTTCAAGAGGGAGAAAAATGGTCAGCAAAAAAAGGCCGGTTGTCGAGTATTTAGCAGCTGCGGGAATGAATGTCTGGCAAAACTCAGAACTATGTCAGTTAACGATCTACACCTTGCAACTACCTGTAAGAGAGTTAGAATGTCACAACGGGCTCCAGGGATGCCGAAACACCTACAAGCGCGGCCCAACTCTACCAAGCCAGCAAACACACACGGCTCTGCAGCCCGGCACCGTTCCTTCCTCATTCCTCCACCACAGCGGCAAAGGGGGAAAAGTTCAACGCCGGCACCGTCCATGCACCCCTCGAGCCGCGGCTCCGACCCCCCAACCTCCCCTAACGGCCAGGCCGCCCCTCACGGCCCGCCCCGGAGGGTTCCCCGGCCCCGCGGCCCCGCACGGGTGGGCGCTTGCCTGGGACGGGGGCAGCGCCTCAGGCGTCCCCCAGGCGCAGTACAACGCCGGCTCTGCGCGGCTCCGCGTCGCCCGCCCGAGCGAGGCCCCCGCAGCCCTTCAGCCGGCCCCGCTCATCTCCCGCCGGTAGAGGGGCGCTGGGGGCGTTAGACAACAAGAAATAAGGAGGCGGCGCCCCCGCAGACCCCACCGCGGCGGCCGCAGCGCGGCCTCGCCCCGCTCCCCCCGCCGGCGCCACAGGTGCTGCCTGCAGGGCGAAGGGCCGCCCCTGTCGGCTGCGAGCCGGAGGGCAGCGAGGCCAAAGGCACCTCAGAGGCGCCGGTGCCCCCCAAGGACGCCAGTGCCGTCGGGTGGGGTCTGCGGACAGCCCCCCACCCCCGCAGCCGAGCAGACAGACAGGCAGCGCCCCGCACCACAGGGGTAGCCCCTCCCGGGAGAAGCACCGTTGAGGGCATCGCTACAGGGGGCTGTTTTTTGGCGGCGGGGGAAGGAGAGCAGGTGCCCGCCTCCACGCTCGCTGCAGGGAAAGGGAAGAGGGACGCAGGCGGCTTCGAGGCGGCAGGAAGGGGCCCTCGCGCGGGGGGCGAGCGGAGCGGTCATGGCGGGGAGGCACGCCGCGCACCTGGCAGCAGGTGCAGGCAGGCGGGGACGGCGGCGAGGACACTCGCGGACGGGAGGAAAAAAACTAGCGAGGCTTGCCCAGAGAACGGCGTATGTTGTGCAGTCGGGGGGTAGGGGCACTCGCAGGTGCCTGTCACTAGGAATAGGGGAACGATGCGGAGGAGGGGAGAGGGTAGATGGCAGGCGCCGTTTCGCAGGCAAGGGAGGCAAAGCGCACGGTACTCACCGGCAGCTCCACGTTGACTTCGGTCCCGTCCAGGAGGAGGACGCGGCACTGCAGCGCCGGCTTACTGTCGCCGGCCGCCGGGATGTGGACGGGGGCTCCGGCGCTGTGCACGACCCCTCCGGGGTGCGGCGAGGAGTGGAAGCCTCCCGAGCTGGCAGCGGCGGTGGCTCCTCGCAGCCCCGCGTCCCGCTCGTCCCCCTCGCCGCCGAGCCCACCTCGCCCGGCTCCGCGCCCGGCTCCTCGCCCGTAGCGCTGCATCGACCGCCGGCCAAAGGTCCTACGCAGGAACCGCAGCATCCTGGGGGCGCCCTGCCCGGCCGCTCACACCCCCGAGCCCGCAGCTCCGCGCCCGGCCCCGCGGCGCCTTCCAGAGCAACGCAGCAGCGCCGCCCGCCGGGAGCCAGCCCNACCGCCCGCCACCGGCACGGCGGGGCGGGCTGCACGGCGGCTCCTCCTGCTGCCGCTGAGGCGGGGGAACGGCAGCGGCGGGCAGGGGGAGCTGCTGAGGCGGACGGCGGGAGGCCACCTGTGGTGGCGACCGAGGTGGCGGTGCGGCTGGAGGGCTCGCCCTCAGCCCGCCGGCTCCCTGCGCCTCACCCTCGCTCGCCGGCGGCCGCAACCCCGCAGCGCGGCGGGAAGCGCCGAGTCGCGTCGCGCCGCTCCTGCAGCAACTGCCCCGGCTCCGTCGGCGGTTGGGACGGTCGCGCCGGCCGTTGGGGCGGTGTCTGCCCCTCGCCACCGCCCCCAGGCCAGGGAGGGGAGAGGGCAGTGGGGCGGGGACGCTCCCGGTCTCACCTGCGGGGGCGCGGGCCGCCTCCAGCCGGCCCTGCCGACGGCCCTCGGGGCGGCCGCGCACACGGGGGTCGGGAGCGGCTCATCCTTGCCGCTGAGCTCGCTGCTCTGCCCCCGGTCTGCCGCATCCGCCCCTTCGGGCGGACGGGAGAGGGGATGGGGGAGGTTAATGGCGAATTAAGTGAACGATGACGGGGGATGGAGAACTAACGAGCTCGGGGGGAGCGAGAAGGACGCGTGTCGCCGGTGCTGGGAGGGGCCGAGGCGGCGGGTCCCGCGGCGGGGAGGAGCGGGACGCCTCCCGGCCTGTCCCGCGGTGCACAGACAGGTCTGCCCGGGGGGTGAAAATGGTCCCGCGTTTGCCTTTGCAATCACCGGGGTCTGGTGGGTTAAGGAAACCGACGTGAGAACGTGGTCCCGTGGAAACAGCGGGTCCTCCAGACCTTCCGGGGGTTTTGCTGCCTTTCGTTTCTGCAGCTGTAAGTGAGGCCGGAGTACGGGTTTGTTTTAAGTGTCATAGCAAATCCATAGATACCAATACTCCCACACACAGACTCTCAGCCAATAAGTTAAATATTTATGTATTTTGGCTCGGGTGGAAGCACTTTCACTGAATTGCCATGTATAAAATACTGGATGTGAATCATGTCTCTTGGAAACAATCAGTGGGGCTAATTCTGTCACCTGATGGTCAGATGTGATTTAAGGGGCTTTGGACTGACATAATTTGCTGCTGAGTTGTTTTATGTTTTGGTTTGTCTTGTTTTGGTTTTTTTCTGCTGTGGATTTATTTCCCTTAACCTAGCTTCCAGGCCAGTTTACACAAGCATTGTCCTATTAAGTATTCGGAAAGCCTGCCAGAATGTCTCAGCTTGTCATTTTTTATTGAGGCTTGATAGTATTAGGTAACTGCCTGCTGCTTCTGCATCCTTTTTCATGTTTCTCCAATGCACTGGATCAGATCTTGAAGTGTCTCATCAGCCATGACTGTCACTAAACCACATGATCTTTGTCAGGGATGCATCCACTGCTCTTCTGCACTGCATAGCTGAGTAAAAGAGCTTTTACAGAAACAGAGTGGAAAAGTACTAGTCTTTGCCTGCTAATGTTGACAATCAAGAGTAGACACAGTTGTTTTTGTTTTTTTTTTTTTAATTAGGAGCAGAATTTGAATTTTCTTTCAGATCCTGAATGGTGCAGCGTACCTTGGGGTTCTTTCACTGCTTTGAACACTGTGGAGATATCACGGTCCCATAAAGCCCATTTGCGTACTATAAGCAACACAAATGATCTTAAGGGTTGGAAATTCAGCAGAAGTACTGTTGTTGTCTCTTGAGGGGGCAACAGCAATTCTGGTGCAAAGGAGAATGGAGCAGAAGGGAGGTTTAGCATCACTCAGGACTGGCCTGGCAGAAAACCAAGCAACTGTTTTGCAGTGCTGAAAAGCTTCTTTACTCAGCTGTGAAACTTCAGCCCTTTGTCTCTTTCAACATTTGGCATGAAAACAGAAGTCTGATATTTTAAAATATGTAAACCTGGGCTTGCTTGACTTGCATTAGCACCATGCACAATACAGGCCAGTGGCCATACCAAAGAGGCAGTCCTGTATTTACAGAACAGCCATAGAGATGCTGAGGTCTCATTAAATCTGATATTAAGTGGTATAACACTCATGGTAAAGGATCTTCTGAAAGGAGCTGGTGGTGGGAGGAAATAAAGCAGGTTCCTTAGTACCCAGCCTCTCTTGGAGTAAAACAATTGCACTGTTATTTTGTTTCATTTTACTAGAAGAGCTATCTTTAGCCCTGAAACAAGAGCCCTGAGCAACTGTGGATATGAGGATGCCATGATACATTTATTGCAAGATGAGAGGTATTTAAACTAGTATTTACATTTGAATTTGTACTTTTACGTTCCACCCATCTACATCCTCTCTCCATTTTCAGGTGGGCAAGCCCTAAAGTGAGGTTTGCTGGTACCTTTGTCCAGTAGTGCCTCCTCAGAATGCCTACTTGCTTGCTTTCCAATGAGAGGCACAAGCAGAAACTGCTGTGGTCTTCATCTCTGCTGCAGTTAAGGGCATATTACTTTTAAATCTATATCAAAATAGCCCTCCACTGCAACATCTACCTCCCACGGAGTTCTGCAGTCTCCCCTGGGCGTCATGATTTGATCCCTGCCACAGGAAATGTGGTGACCTAGGTAAACCATTTGCACTGACCCATATCACTGTTCCGGTAGCAGTCCCTGCAAGTAACCAACCTTACCAATGGTTTTTCCATTAATGTTTGGGCAGTGTGTAAATGGGAGAGTATTTATCAAAAATTTTACTGACATTTGTGTAGTAGCAGTAAAGACAGGGGATCTGTAACCATTGGAAACACTACTGCTATCCATGGCTAAATAACTAAATAAAAATGTGGTAAGCACTTTTTATTCTTGCATTTTCATTCAGAGTTTTGGTTTTGTTCAAATCTTGTTTGATTGCTTTCTGAAAACTTTGTAACGGAGGCAGCTAGCCAATGGGGTTGGGGAGCGAGCTGTTGACAGTCCCATGAAGAGACTTTGTGCTGGGTACACATGCACTGCCTGGACATCAGAGACCTCTTTCTTGTTTTGCTTTCTGTCACTGCAATCACATTTATGGATTTTTTCTGGCTTGCCAGACTTCCACTACTTGCAAAGAAGTGATCTAAATTCAATTTGCGTACAGTTAGAGTTTCTTTCTCTGCAGTTTTGAAGAAATGTTATCTTTACTGAGTAACTTAAACAGGCTTATATTTTGCAGGCTTCTGCGGGGCTATGTTTTATTACAGTCCTTACTAAAGGAAACATACATAAAAGGATTCAAAGAGCAAGTATTGATGTGAACCCAAATGTTTGTGTTAATAAAACTAGAAGGAAAAAGAAACTTGAGAAGGTATGACATACATTTATTCAGGCTTCCAGATATGAGTTTGTTGGGCTTTGCTTTCTAAACATATAAATGCAATTAAATTGTTTTGTTAAAAAATTAGTTAAAGGAGATACATTTCTGCTTGAACATTCATTGGACCACAATGTTAATGTAGCAGTTGGTAGTCCTTTCTGTTTATTTTCCCCAAAAGCGTGTCAGTTGTATGAGCAGGCCTAATGTCACTGTTTTTCAGGATTGCATTATGTACAGATACCGATCAAGAATAAAATGTGAAGGTAATTCAGAGTTACATGGCTAAGAATAATTTGCATTTCTATGCCATCTTTCAGCTAGAGAGATCCCAAAGCACTTTAATTAAAAAGGAAAATTATATGTAGAACTATTTCACTAGCACTGAAATGCAGCAGCTGTTTAACAGCAAAGAAAAATACTAAGAATCTTTCTTATACAGTTGTGATGGAAATATGAATTGGGATAGGCAGGAAGTTATTATGCAAATCATCTGGCCATGATGCTGGGGCTAGTGGATGTATTCCTAAAGGTACCACACAATTGCAGGTAATCAGGGCTTGCCTAGTAATACATCAACTGTGTCCTCCAAGTGTTGCGAAAGACCTGCATTAGGAAAAATATTTAATACTTCTCCCTTTGGAATAATACCAGTGTTACAGTAGGTAAGAATTTTGGCACCAATTGCTGTTCATGTTAATCCTCACATTCTGGGGAAAAAAAAAAATTCTTTTTTCTGTCAGAATAAATAAAAAAAGTAATTCATTCCAGAATAAGTGTCAAAGAGCTGTTCTAGTGTATCCAGAGAGGTTTGTTGATAAAGACACAAGAACAAAAACCTTTCCATTAGAAAAATCTACAGAATGAAAATGTTTCTTGCTGAATGAACACTTTGCAATGCCTCCTGTCCATCTAATAAGCAGGTTAATTATGACTTAGTCAGATGTTCTTTCCTTTAATGAGGATTTTATCAGGTTTGTACTGAACTCAATTCATAAAAATTATATTCAAACCTATGTTTAGGTTTAAAGCATTAAAGAAAAAGTCTTCAATGCTGTGTTAAATTGCAAATGTATTGGATGCTCAGCTAAAAAATCAAGGCATCTGTCTGCTGGTGAACTGTGTTGATTGTGTTTTGATATTGATATTTTCTATAAAGAAACCTCATATACCAAAACACTAATGTTTACTTGAAATATTTCCTAACAGTAATTATGTGTCTTTTAATTAAATCTCCACTGAAAAGAGATATCCATGAGTTCTTGTGCTGTGCAGGAATTAATAAGATCGGAATTTTGCAAGAAAGATCCCTTTGACTGACACAGCAATACTGAGTGGTGCCTTGTATAGGTATGATGGGTTGTAAAAACTGCTAGAAACCTGCAACATGTATTGAAAGTCATCCTAGAAATAAAACAAAGTTGAAAGTTATAATGAATAAGCATCACATTAGATTTGGATGATTAAAAGAAGCTTAAGTCAGATGCTTGAGAGTTTTTACTCCACTGCCAGGACGTTAAGCTATCAGCAGAAAGGAAATCCTCTCCTCATGTGGAGACTGGGAGTCTTCATCTCTTGGACTGTTTCAGAGTCAGAAAACAAGGGACAGAAGAGGGACATGGCACTGTACTTACAAGAGGAGGAACTCATTGGAGGCAAACTAGTCAACAAATGAAGAGCTGAGTCAAGAAAAGTACGTATTTCCAAGGATACAAAAAAAGAAAAGTAACAAAAAAGAAAAATATACAGCCACTGACATGGCTGACAATTATTCTGTTTAATTGTTCTGTGGCTACAACTAACAAGAAAACAGAAAGGAAAGATCAGGACTGATCCATCAGTGCCAACAGTTTAGAAAAATAATTTTTAAAAAATACAATCTTTATTTCCAGTTTGTAAACTTACTTTATCTAGCACAGGTTTTGCTGAAATGTGAGGAATGTGCAACCAACCTGTTGAATTATTACAAAGTTGCTTCATAAAGTAGAAATGTTCTGTAACTGTTGTGTTTTAGAAACTGCATTTTCCTAGACAGCAAACAGCTCATTTTAGAGTATAAAATATGTATTAATTAAAATGTAGTCTTAGTCTGTCTGATAAGCTGCATATAAATAAAATGACACCATCTACTTTCCACTGAACAAGAGTCTTCCACACAAGTGGAGCCTGAATTGATGTTCAAAAGAGGAAAATCAACTGAAAAAGCTGAATCACTTACCTTGCAGCATGGCTTTTCATTTCTGTTGTATGGGATATTGATGGGGAAATGTAAACTCCTCTCTTGTGCGTGTATGAACTTTAGCTTCCAAGATTAACTGTCAGACACAAATGAAAGTTTCTTTTACAGTAAAAAAATCCATGATAGAGTTGAAGAACCATATCTCTTTGTAGTATATGACCTGGAGGGGAAAAATATTTTAAAGATGTTAAGTGACTTAACAACTACTTAATCACTTTACTTTTCTGACATGCTGTTTTCCTACCAAGTTTGTGGGGTTTTTGTTTCATAAGAAGTACAGCTCCAGCTGAACAAGTTCTAATGCTCTTCTGAGGCTGTTTTCTTTCTCTTTTCACATAAATGCATTTTTATTTGAAAGTATTTTTATTCTCTCTAGATCCTCTGTCAGATAATGGCTGTGTAAGGCGGAGAGATGCTTAGACCACAGAAAGCACCAGAAGGCTGCTGAGGGTAGAAGAGGGTTCTGTTGGCAGAAAGGTTCTCATCTTTTGAGATCTTCCCATGCTTATGGCAAATTACCAACTGGAGTCACTGAGAAAAACTTCTGTCAGGTTTGCAGAAGTCCTTTCCTAAACACTGAAATAAAGTGATGTAGTTTGGCTGAAGCATGCAGAAAGATCCTTCTTACATCACTGGAAGGAAATCTGTATCCTGTGAATTTCATCAGGAGGAAAGGCAGTGAGTCCCAAGCATGCAGAGAAATTAGTTTATTTTTCTCATCTTTCAGAAGTCACGCAGTGATACAGAAAAACATGTTTTCTCTAAAAACAAACATCAAAACGCATTTCCTGAAGGACTGCTTCTGCTCAGAAGGCATGGCTGCATAATGACATACAGCAAAGTGCTGGCTATCGCATCTTGATCAGGAAAAGTAAAAAAAAAAAAAAAAAAAAAAATAAAATTAAAANGTCATATGTATCCCTTATATGTAACTCAATACTTCATTATACAAAAATGTTTTCATGATGTCTTCATAAGAAAGGTTGGTAGCTTTGATAATACTGCAACACATTGCTGAAGAGACAGAAACAACTATTTCTTAGTTTTCCTAAATTTCCCTTAAGTGTAGTCCAAGTTACAGCACACAAGAAATCTATCTAAAAATCAAATCACTCTAAGGTCAAACATGACCGATAAAGAGAATTCTGCCTGAAATTAACAAATCCATTTATAAACCTTCATTTCTTATAAGAACAATAATCCCCATAGATATTTCCTCTGAAATGCTTGGCATGCTTTCTGCCACACCTGAACTCAGCTGACTGGGTGCAGGTACATTTCAAACACTGTGGCCTGAATCCTTTACAAGTTTGAACATATGAACTCTCCTAGCAGCTGCAGCACAAAAACACCTGTCTTAAACCCTGATGGATGGGACCAATTGCAGACACGGCAAAGTCACCGGGTGGTTTTAGGTGACGCTTGGAGACTCAGGGAGTGTTCCTTTCTTGTTTGCTGGTGTGAAGCCATGCAGAGAGAAGTTTGCTGGACTAGACGGGATTTTTTTTACCCTGGCAGCTCATGAAAGAGTGAAGCATGTGTCATCCAAGTTATTAATATATAGTGAAAATAATTGTAACCCTATTTAAATGCAAGTTCTTTTATATTATATGTAAGATCATTGTGTTAAACCTCTTAGCAATTAAGAAAAAAAAATCCAAACCAGATACATAAAATTGTTAGTAGTTGTACCTCACTGTAATCCCTTCTCCTGTTGAAAGCACAACAGATGTTTGATTCCCATGTTTACAGTTTCAGAGGCAGGCATAAAAAAAATCATGCTGACAGGCAGGCAACTCTAAGTATTCTCTGTTTGGATATTTAAGTATTCTCACCAACACAGATGAGCAAAATTAGGTGGGAAAATAGACTGGGCTGTAAACTTTTGTCCATGGAGCGATGCAGAAGATCGGTGATATGTGGGAAAGATTTCTAGCTGCTTCACTGAAACAGGGCCTGTGGTGGGCACTGAGGGTTACCAGCTGCTCCTCTCATGAGCTCCAGGGAGACATGGGGCCTTTCGAAGAGAGGTGGGAAGAAAAGAAACCTCAACTCTGCTAGATGTGGTCCCCCCCAGGAGTGTAGCACCATGCTACTGCCTCAGCCAGGGCACTGCTTGTTCAAAGCTTATCCCAGGACCATCAAGCCACTCATTAGGGGCTACCAACCTGGAACCCCATAACATTCAAGCTCCAGCATGTTCAGCCTGGGAACCGATTTCAAGGAGAACTGGAGCCAATATATTTTATTTGACTTGAATGAAAAAGAGTTTCAGTGCACTACTGCTGTCTCCTGAATGTGGAGAAATGGATTGCTTACTTTTTGTCCAGAGCTCTAATGTCTTCTCAGGCTTTGCTGGAAGATTAAATTAAAACTGAAAAAAAACACAGGGTTTTCCAGTTTTTCAGTGTCTTTTGAAACTGCTGGGCAGGTTTATATAGTTATCCAGAAAACATAAACAGAAAGTTACTGAATTAGGTTTACATGTAGACGTTGAGATAAAGCATTATGATTAAAATCTTGTTTTCACCATCTCTCTTAAATGCTAGCAGCTGATGTTGTGCATTCTCAACAATTAATGTTTTATTGCATTTGAAAACTGGAGCAGACTCTCAAACACACACCTGCAACAAGTACATTGAATGACAGAAACTGCCAAAACCCAAGTCAGAACTGAAGCAGAGACAAATGCTGACACACTGATCCAGTCTAAAACAGTGGCATAGTGCAGGCTGTAGGTGGCTGTTGGATGCAGTGGGAAGCTGGAATCAGACAGTGTGGGAACACCAGAGCTGTATTTGCATAATGGTGCAAGCTAGTATTATGAGTGGCTGGGCTCCCAAGCAGGAGTTTACCAAGGGTTCCTTCACTGTGGGAGGAGGACTCATCTCTCAGGTTAAAAAGAAATAAATAGTAGAGAGATTAGTGTTTACTTGTTGATACACTAATTCTTTGAAAGACCAACTTATCAGAAAATTGTGTTTTGGATTAACATGCCTGACCCCCTCATCTACTCAGACAGTGTCTGTGAAAGACCTGCTTAAGCATAGGGAGAAAAGGTGATGTCATTTTATTTTCCAAGGGCAAGAGAAGAAATGGGAGTGTGCGCAGCCTTATCTAGTGCCCAAATCACTTGGTCACTGTGTGCTGTCTTTGAATGTTGTGCCGTGGCCTCTCGCACATGGCTTACTTCGGACGCTGAAGCTAAGCATGCTTTTCATCCTTTCTCTGGACCAGTCACGAAAATTTAAGTTCTTTATATGGATGAAAATTCTGAATTTTTCAAGTACATTGAACAGAAGGAACTTACTTTAGAGGCTTCAGATACCTCAGATAAGAACATGGCCAGGTATAAACTAGGATTGAGATGTAGTGCTCTGGAAAACTGCCTCTTATCTACCCACATAACAAGGGCCATCTCCATCTTGCACAGTGAAGTAACTCCCTACTTGCCAACATCAAGTATGTAGATGAGGTATTTACTGAATTCCCTACAGTTTACTTGTAACTGCCTGGAGGCCCATCTGCACAGACTACACATTTGTTTACATAAAAACAAGAAAGGGAACACAGAGCAATATAGCCTTCTCCAGTAAAAAGTCAGACCAAAAAATCCCACTCACTGGTGAGGACCAAAAACCCTTCAGGCCTGGCTTCAGGCAAAAAAACTCAGCAGATAAGATAAGCCTGGCAGCAGTCCCAAACTGGAGCTCTGCCCAGCCAACTGGGAGAGCTAAGAGCCCTCCAGGGATAATACCTCCTGCTCTGAGATACGGAGCAAGTGTCAGGAGGGGTGAGAAGAGCTCCTGGGCTGCTTCTGCAGCTGGCGGGGGAAAAGGGTGAGCAGGGAGGTAGCTACAGTCCAGATCATAAATAACCTTACTACAGCATAAAACTGGCAATTGAAGAGATGCTGCAACCTGTGAGATACTAGCACTGAGTTCTCCGCAGCAGGAGTACATTGTTACAGACAGGTAGTTGGGCTGCTCGTGTCTGTGGGTGGCCTTGAGGTCCAGTCCCAGGCAAAGTGCAACCTCATGATGCAGGACAGAGCTAATGATCATACTAACATGGATGATTGTCTGTATTTGGCTTCCTGGGTTGAATCTTTCTACTGCCTTCTTTAGGCAAGCATAGTTAATAGTGCAATTTCAGATCAGTTAATGTATAATTTTACAAATCACAATCAGCATCTGATGAGAACCCCTCTGTCAGCATGAAACCAGGCTCTCCACTCATCAAGCAGCAGGGCTGTCTAACAAGCCTATTCTAGTCTTCCTGAAACAGAGAGATTTGGAGAAGTTTGGAGGTATAAGATAATTGAAAATGAAAGAAATTAAAAATCATTCAAAATAAAAAAGTCAAGTAATATTTGAAATAATTAAAAATAAAATAATCTGACAGTATGAACATGACAAAGAAAAGAGTAAAGCTCCAAAGAATAAAGAATAAAAATAGAGAAATATATAACTGCTTTCTGTTCTCCAGCCTGTCCACCTGATTTTGTAGCAGCATGGAAGAGTGTTAAAGCTACACTAGTCCCCTTCCCCAGAAGCGTCAGGAAAGACAGGTGCCTGTCCTAGCCTCTCTGCCTGTCAGGAGCTGTATTGCTATGGCTTCTGTCCCACCAGAGGTTGGCAAGGTCTGATACCCCATCTACAAGCAGAGGAGGAGGAGTCATGGTCATAATACTTGCCTAGCGGGGGGGGAAAGAACTTTTAATTGTTTCAGAAACAGCATTATTTGTGCATAGGGAAAAGGAAAGGTTGCAATCTCAGAACCTTTAGTGAAGTCGGTTGACAGCTTGAAGCTCGTGCTAACCCTGAAAGCAGCCCACCAGGATCTATCAGTTTGTGAGACCTCTCTACTTGGGAAGGTTGGTTCTCTGCCTCCCTCCAGCTCTGCTTAGGAAGAAGAGGGTGTTGTGTGGGTTTCTCTGTATGAAGGAAAGAGTTCCTATGCGTGGCCATAGGGGAGTTATTGTTTTCTCCTTATCCTTCTCTCCCATAAGCACAAGAATAGATGTAGCAAGACCTGTTGTGGAGTGAAGGGTATGCTGGGATAGTAAGGCTCTTTTGTCAAGTACAAAGCAACTACAGCTTAGGTATACTTCGGTTTGCCTTACTTAGGTAGAATTAACAGAGTTCGTGTGCACGCCCTCACTCAGGGCTTTGCTAGTTTGTGCAACAAAACTTTCACATCGGTTTGGGCCCAGATCCCGTAAGAGTATTCTGGCCAAATTCAAAGTTTATCTGAAGGTCACAGGGAAATGGAAGTAAATATACAGCTGGGAGTGCGCCGGTGGCAGAGCAATGGACTGGATGCCTTTGCTAGTGATAGGATCTGCAGTTTTATCTGGCTCGGCTGTTCAGAGAAAAGTGATGGGAACATTTGAGAGCTTCCCGCTTGGTATGCCAATATGTGAGCATCTTTGTTCTTCCGAGCTAGAGCTCTGTTGTCTGATGACACCCAAAACTTATAAAATAAAATTAACCCAAACCTAGATATAAAAGTTCACAGCAATGCTGAACTTTGCACAGTTTAATTAAAATGCCTAACTGGATTAGCAAACAATAATTTGGATTATTGGATTTGACACACAATAGTTTTCAAATGCATGATGAATCCCGACAAAAGCAAATACTCCCTGTTAAGTGGGGCAGCAGTTGGAGTTCTCTTATTCTTCCTAAATCTTGGAAACATCTTTCTGAAACCTTCATTAAAAACAATCAAATGAAAAAGGGGAGTAGGATGTTTCTCAGGAGCACTTTAAGAAAAAAATTGACAGGAACTTTGCTCTAAATTCATGATTGTCGATAACATCTACTGATTTGTTACGCCTCGCCTGATTCGTAGCTCACTTCAGTAGCTTGATTTTTCAGGCTATGCTAAGCATTTCTTCCTTTGAAAATGTGTGTTCATGTAAATACTTTGTCAAGTATCTAAACTGAGCAGCAACTTAAAACATTTAAAGCCGTTAGTCTTGGTCTGTTGTCGTTCCTCTGACTCTGTGTCCACTGCTCTGAACAACCTTGCCTAAAAATTAAAAGAAGGTAGAGTGCTAATGTTTAATCTTGAGAATACCTGAGAGCCAAGGAGTCTGTAGTAGAACCAGCAAACGAACAGCATGGATTCATTTAGATTAGTAGCTGCTGATCTTTCCAGACAATAACCTTTCATATCTGACAAAAGGAAAACTGATTGAAATGTCTGACATTTTGCAAAGATGGTTAAAATTTAAAGAATGGAAACACAGGGAGGAAGTCTGGCACTTGTCAGAATACAAAACTCCAAAGCCAGTTGGATGTCTGATGCCTAAAGAAATGCCTAGGAATTGGAAACACTGCAAACCAATTTGCACCATAGAAGCTTGCTGGAAATGTCACCAAAATATGATTCCCAGTAATTATTTGTAGCCCTGAACAAGTATCATTGTTCCTGACCAGCAGTGTGAAAGTAACATAAAGTGAATATGTGGAATTCTGTCTAAAGCAAATAGCTCGATGTTATTTGGTCAGCTAGAGAGGAGTATTGTTTCTGTGAATACCAGCTGTAATAGAAGTCTGAGCACAATATTTCAATAATAGCTTAAATAATGCTTGATCAAAGAGCAACAGGGTAGTATTAAGAACCAGACTGATTAAATCTTCCTCAGAGAAGAATATGGAGTCCCAGACCTCACTACGGCTCCAGATGAATTAACTGGAGGGACTGGTCCTTTCTTGTGCTCCTGGGGGATGCAAGCAGGCAGCAAGCAAACAGGGAGGGAGTGGGACAGGGCCACTGTCCCTGGACAAGGCTGCAGTGGCACCTGCACCTCTGTAGGCATAGAAGAAGAATGGTGAAGGGTCCCCACAGAGAGGCACATGGTCCCCACAGTGTCCCTGTGACTGTCTGCCTCCAGCAGTTTGAGGGACCAGAGACACAGCTTGAGGCTGAGTTTTTGGCTGTCAGATTTGAAGAGCCAGTCCCAGTCCTACCTCTCATAAGATGCCTTTCATCATCCACTTAGTTGTTCAGTGCAGCTCACAGCAGTATATTATTTCCTGGCCCCAAAAAGTACAAAAGGAACTGGAAGAAACATGCGAGGATGACAGAGCTATCACTGTAAGGTGCCTACTGTAAGGTGCAAAATGAAAGGCAGTGTCTGGATAGACTTATACCTGCGAGACACTGTATTTGAGTAGATTTATGCTATAGTCACCCCTCTGCTGAGTACTGCCAGATGCCCAAAGCCTTGGTGGCTGGCTTCCCAGCGTAGGGAAAACAGTGACATGAAGCCTGAGCACAAGTGAAGAGCCAGAGACAGCAGGCAGGGCAATCCCTTCCATCTCACTGCAGCTCACTGCTGAGATGCCATTTGCTTCACTGTGAGAAACTCTGTCTCAGCCACCTTATGTGAGTTACAGCCCAAGGCAGAGGAGGGTCTGTGGTTGCTGGTGACAGCAAAACAGAGCCACACAGCCCCATCACAAAATGTAACTTGCTAAGGAAAAGGAGTTTGGATGCATTGTTGTTGCCTTGTAATACCTACCATCACAATACAGAAATTTTTCAGTTTCCTGCCTTTAATGCATATGTACTTGCATCTTTCCCTATACTCAGAAACAGGATATCATAAAAGACATTCTGCATTCAGTCCTTGGTGTTGAAGACTATCCTACCATCTGGTTTTGTACCTCATTTTAAGGTGGCTCTTGGTAAACTGAAGTTGTTTGCTACCTGCGAAACAAAGGAAAACAAGGTGGGCAGTGAATGGAAGTACTGTGCACTAGTATGCTTAGAAAGAGGCACTCCCAAACTGAATCCTGGCCACCCAGGACCCAAGTTCTGCTATGCTTGTCTTTGAAAGCGTACAGAATAACAATCTGTAGTGTGTACATACAGATCTTGAATTATTCGGGCAAGTCTGGCAGCACTGTGTCAGCCAGCTTAATAAAATAATCTACCCGTTCTTTGTGCTTTCCCTCATTAAAGCATTTTACAAACCCTGCCTTAATTAAAGTTCACAGCAGTCCTGCGAGTGAGTAAAATGTCATTATTCCAATTTTACAGATGAAAAGGTTGCAACAGAGAGGTGAAATGCTGTGCTTGAGGCTGTAAAAGGAGACAGTTTTAGGGGCAGGATTATCCATCAGGAGCTCTTTGCTGTGTGCAGCACAGCCAGCCTCTGACACTGAATGGGCACTCAGAGAGGTGCTGAAAATACTGCTCCCCCCTTGGGGCTCCTTTGCAGCCTCTCTATGCTGGCTCTAAGGTGGCAAAGGAGACTGATCTGGGTGCTGACATCTCCTGTTATCCCGTACGTACTTTCCAGAACTGAGCCATGCCAGGTGTGTGCCAAGGAGAAGTAGGAAATCAGCAACATGTCCTTGCTCTGGCTATTGTGGAGTCTCAACCAGCTGCTCTGTGAACAAAAAGGAGCCACAAACAAGTTACAGAACTCTCTGAGGCTGCGCCAAGACACAGAAGGCACTGTACCACCTTTGACTGCTGCTGGGTTCGGGGGGGGCCCCAGGGTTTAATCCCCAAACCACACTGCCTCACTGAGCCAAAAACATAATGGTGACTACACACATATCAAAGATGGTTAGCAAGCTGATGCAAACTCCGATCCAAATTATGTGCCATTTGCAACCCATCTGGAGTAATGCAGGGTGCAAACTTCTACTCTGAGTCATGCAGCAGAGACTTGATGCTCTCTCGCCTTTTGAGCCACTGCCCTAGCCAGAAGGCTCAGATGGGTGCAGCTGACACTCCTGCCCCTTCCATTGTCATGTAAATGTCCAGAAGGTTTCATTTTTTTCCCAATAAGAAAGGAAAACCCCTTTCTGCATGTTAAAAAAAATGAACATAAAACATTTGGGTCAAAAGACACCTCAGGATATCTCTAGTCCTAGTCCTGCCCAAAGCAGTGTCAGCTCTGAGATCAGACTGGTTGTGTGTTGAAAACCTCCAAGGATGGAGATTGCACAACAACCCTGGGCAACCTGCTCCTATGCCTAATTTTCCTCATGGTGATTTGTTTTTCCTTATATCCAGGTGGAACCAGCTGGACTCTTGTCCCAGAAAGAAGTGTGTCATTTCACCTGACTGTGGCCACCCCCAGTAATTTTTTCCTTTGCTTGAACCTCTGCTTAAAAATTATGAAAAATAAAGACTGCAAAAACTTTTCACTATGGATTTTAGCCCAGTAGCACACTGTCAAGATCTCATGCTGCAGGCTTATGGTTACATCAGAAATCTGATAAGAAGTCTCGCGATCACTCCCACTTGTTCTTGTGGGAGACTTCAACTTGCCAGACACCTGCTGGAAATACAACACAGCAGAAAGGAAACAGTCTAGGAGGTTCTTGGAGTGTGTGGAAGATAACTTCCTGACACAGCTGGTAAGCGAGCCTATCAGGGGAGGTGCCTCGCTTGACCTGCTGTTCACAAACAGAGAAGAACTGGTGGGAGATGTGGTGGTTGGAGGCTGTCTTGGGCTTAGTGACCATGAAATGATAGAGTTCTCGATCCTTGGTGAAGTAAGGAGAGGTGCTAGTAAAACCATTAACATGGATTTCCGAAGGGCAGACTTTAGGCTGTTCAGGACACTGGTTGGGAGAGTCCCTTGGGAGACTGTCCTGAAGGGAATGGGTGCCAGGAAAGCTGGACATTCCTCAAGAAGGTGGTTTTAAAAGCACAGAAACAGGCTGTCCCCATCTGTAGA
>VZTO01010186.1:88112-131616 GCA_013400615.1 Syrrhaptes paradoxus
CAGGGAAGTGGTGGAGTCACCATCCCTGGAGGTGTTCAAGAAACGTGTAGATGTGGTGCTTAGGGACATGGTTTAGTGAGTTAGATGGTGTGGGTTGACGGTTGGACTTGATGATTCTTGAGGTCTTTTCCAACCTTAATGATTCTATGATTCTATGATATCTTTTTTGTATGGCAGAATGCAGCAGCTTTTTAAAGACTCAAAGTGTTATTTTCATTTTCCCCCTTTGTTTTAATGAGACACTGCATTCAGATCCCCATAATGGAACACGGGTCATAGATTTTTAAAGCTCTCAAGTTTATATCACGTCTTAATACCCTAAGGCATAGGTATCATGATTGTGATTTACTGCTGAAATTCACCTATTATATTTGTGTTGCATCAGTAATATTAGTCACCTGTTACCTTCTGGCAATTCTTTTATAGAAACATAATACTCAAATTTTCTGGTGGAGTTCTTTCTATATTTACTTTCCTGACTTGAGGGGAGAAGGGGGAGGAGAAAAAAAGTGTAGAGCAGGAACTAATCTTCACCCGAATCACCCCTAAGTAATTATGCATACACCAAAGCCAGGAACTCAGTATGCCCTGAGTGAAGGAGGAATGTGGGTCTCATTTGACTTTTACTGTTGTAAAAACCTGTACCATAATTTTGTGTCGGAAAAACCCTAACTTCAATCTGAGTGTGACCGTAACTGCGTATTGCTTAGCTGTGAAATACTCTGGTGTGCTTACTTTGTCCTGCATACAGGAGCTAGGGTACCCACCAGGCAGGAGGCAGTGGTGTGGCTGGGTCTCAGGCACCCTCCATGCAGCTTAGCATGCACAAGAGCTGCAGCCGCAGCCACCTGTGGGGGGACCATAAGGTGTACAGCTTACCTGGGACCTTACACGCTGATGATTGAAGAAATGCCAAAGGGAGACAAAATTATTTGTTTAGTCCACTGATATTTTCCTTTGGTTGGTAAACAAAAGAAATGTGGCATGGAGTCTACCAGAAATTGATGGAAAAGAGTGTGAGGAGTTGGGTGTAACTGATGGTGGGGGGGCACAAAAGTGGGGACAGGTTATTCAGCCATTGGTATCTTCTGGAGGAGGGTCAATGAAAGGATCCTTCCCATGGAATGAAATATGGAGGGATACTCTGCTAAGAATGGCATGGTTCAGCCTTCAGACACCACTGTTTGCTCACATATCTTGAGGTCCAGGCCTCCCACACCTCAGACACTGCAGATGAAACAGTAGTCACTAGGGGCCACATTTACCAGTGACTGCTGAAACCCCAGTGTGATTCATCCACGGCCTTGCTCTGCTTTCTCCTCCCTCATGAGTTCCTCACTACCGTCCCTATCTTTCCCTGCTGTCTTGCTTTTACCTGATCTACACTGCATCAGTAGGAGGAAAGTGTGCAGGGCACCCAACTCTGCCGTGCCTGGAAAGGAGAAATGAAGTAGGGAAGCCTGATTGGAGTAACTGACCAATGTCCCTGAGTACAAAGGGAGACAGAGTCCTAAACTGTGGCTCACTGGTTAGCCCAGAGCAGCTGCTGTGACTGCCCTTCTTCTGGAGAACACTGATTTTTATAATTTTCACTGTTCCTTTCCCTCCCCGCCCCCCCCCCCCCCTGTCTTGCCAGAAGAGAGGAAGGCAAAAANCTTGGTTAAGGTCAGAGAGACAAAGCTAGGAGCTGGTTTAGGCACTGCTTGGACCATAGGTGTGGCAATGATGCTGCCCAAGGAGCTGGCTGATCAGAGAGGTAAATCTGCACTGAGGTCCTGGCTGCCAAGGCAGTCCTGAGAGCAGCATCCAGACAGGGAGTTGAGGCTTAACTCAGGTTTGCTCACTCAACCTGTGTTGACTGCAGTGTAGACATATGGTCTGTTGTGCTGGAAGCCAAAAAGTGACATTATTTATATCTCAGTCTTAAGCATGAGACCGGACTCTTTTGTTCCTCGCCAAGATGAGTAAGATGGAGTAAGAGGATCCGATTCTCATCTTCTTTCTTCCCCTCCCTGTCCAAAAGAAAGATGTTGGTTGTTTTCTACATGTGCAAGTGTCTGATGTGAAAAATACCTCTCTGTACTCTGACAGAAGTTGACAAATATCTCAGCAGGATGAAGTCTCTGCTTTTGTAAGCACAGTGTCGGTGTTCACTGTTCAAAGTTGTACAGTGAGCCAGCCATACTACCACTGGTATTCCACTGAAAATACAGAAATTCTTACCTGCTTCTGTGCACATACAAATTCAGACAAAATGATTGAGGGGAGCCCGTGTCCTTTTACAAGCAAGCAGTCGCTATCTTGGAATTGCATCCTGGTAAATGGGACATGCAATCCTATCATCTTGTTATCCTTCTGGAGTGAAGTGGAATTAAGTACTGAGAAGAAAAAAAAAAATCAATAGAGTATTGTGGAGTTTACCCTAAATTTAGCTGGGAGGATCCTGTATGTGCTAGAAGCTTCAGCCTGCTGTCCCTAGCATCTCAGTGGAGCCCAAAATACACTCAAAAGAGCAGGAACAGCTTCACTAAAGCTCAGAAATGGGCAGAGCAGCACACTGGTCAGGACCCATAAGTCTGCAACCTTAAGAGGTGGGAGCGGTACACCCAGTGGCTTGGGAGAAATGTGCTGCCGGTGCTCCCCCTTGTAGCTTCAAAAGAAGAATTAATGCTGATTTTCCTTCTTCCTGCATCAAGAATAGCGAGGAAGCAGCACCAAACGCACTGATAGCTGTCACACACAGAGGTGCACAGGGCTTTCCCCAAACACAGCTCAAAAGAAATTTTTGCTGTGATAATGTACATTGTGCCTGAGGGTGGATTTTGACTGCAGAATAGATCCTTGTACTGTGAGCAGACTCCTTGAAGTCAGTGGGAGTCCATGCAGAGTAATGTGTTATCCACCACATGTGAATGCATCACAAAGTATTTCAAATAATATTCAAGGGCCCAAATCCAAAAAAGCACATCTCCACCTGCTAGGAACTACACCAGGAGAAAAGTTTCCTGGGTTTCAATAGCGTCACCTGCAAGAATAGAATTTCCCACATCTGTAAGTCAGGTCAGGGCCTTGAAGCATATTTCTCTTGGAGAAAGGGTTGTGTATCTGCATTTTGTGAGCATAATTTGATATTCTGTTTTGGCTGGAATCACAATAATAGACCCAGTCTCTTGAATCTGGAAGAAGGCTCGCAAGCCTACTTTATTGACCTGCCATATTTTCATAGGCCAAATACCTGCTGTAGGAAAAATACACAAAAGAAAAAGCAAACCCCCATACCTTCTGTTTTGGGTGCTACTAGAAATGTACCAGTTTCCAAAGGTTTGGTCCATAACCAATAATTAAGTGCACTCTCAATCCATAAGCCATATATTGAAGGCAAGTAAATTATGTAGTAGCATGTCTTCTTTGTCCCTCTGCAAAAATAATTTTTTGCAGTAAGCAAACACAGCAGGGTTTGAATACTACTGCTATTTTATTAAAAGTATTGTTTGGATTCTACATTATTTTCATATCCATGGTGGAATATTTTTAGTTAAGAAAAAAGATTTATGTAAGGAAGTGCATATACCTGTAAATCCATAGTGCTGGGGCATATAGGATGTATTAGGCACTTTTGGTCATTGAAGTTACAGATTCTCTTCCTCAATCTGATGAAAGTGTGTGTAGGGAGCCTGTTCTTAGTGAAAGCATCTATCATAAAACAACATCTCTAATACTGTATTAGTAATTCCAAACATGAAGTTGAGAAAGGTGATTTCCTTTTCTTCCCTTTCCCTGTCTCAAAATTGCCACCTATTTCATACCTATTCAAAGGTGGAAAGTATCAACTGTTTTTAATCTTTAACAGGAAAACTCAGAAGCAAATGACAAGGTATAAAGGACATCTTTAATAGATATGTAATGTTTCCCCAAATAGATGCAGCCTGGAAAAGTAGAGGCCAGCAACAAACAAGTGCTCTGTAAAGCCCATCGTCCTGCAGCAGTGCATAATTTGCATTAATTATGTCTATAGTTATTACATATGGCACTAGCTTGGGGTTCCCTAAGCAAATGGGAGATACCACAGTTGTATTGAGTTTTGCTTTGTCTGTCAGTGAATTGGGCTTCCTGTCTTTGAGCAGAGTACCCTTCCATCAGCTGTTCAAGAGCCTTTTTTTTTCAAGGCTGATTTAACAGGAAAGGTTCTCTGTTTAAAAATTTTAATATTACACAGAGAGCATTCTGCAACCTGGAAGTGATTATAACTTTGAAGGTATTTAAACAACATTTAAAATGCTGAGTTGCAGTTTGATATGTAACATTTGCAAGTTGCGGTCAGTTATGCATACCAAAAATAGCTTTTCAGGAATGTTCAGCCAAATAGTTTGCTTTTTTACAAGAATATAGACAGAGAGAAAACCATCAAAATTTCAGATTCAGTCAGGAAATTATTGCTTAAGAATCACTCAAAATTTTCATATAATTACAATGTGAGCTGGAGGAGAAATCTTGAAATGATTTTGCTCTGAAACTCTGTTAGCAGCTCTTTGAACTTTTTCCTTCTCCTCAGGGATAACTGTGAAGTCCTGCAAGACAGCTGACTTGTTGTACTGGTGAGTGTCCTGCAAGACACTGTCTGCTCTAGCCTGCAATGTGGAACTGCTTGGGACTTTCTGTCCTGAGGCAAAACAAGTGCAATAATCGTTTACATGCTTCACTGTATGTTTTATAAAAAAAAAAAAAACATGTAAAATGAGTCATCTAATTATACATACTATCTATAATATATATAGTATATTCTATATAAAATATAACAAAAAAATCTAGGCAATCGAAGACACTTTCTGTGGACCTTCAGAAATTTCAGGAATCCTCTATTCTTCAGGAATCTATTTTCTAAACATTTGAGTGACTATTTCCACAGTGGTTCTCAGGCTAAAAGTAACCAAAAAGTAACAAATTTTGCTACTATCCGGAATAGCATAATTATTCCCCATCAATTTTATATTCTCCTAGGTATGCATGCACTATCTTTGCAGAATGGGAGAAAAGTGAGAAAACTAAATTTTGTCTCCAGAATATGTTAAATGTTTCACTTGCAGGAATACACAAAGACAGATTTCCTCCCCTACTCAGATTCTGCTTACCACAGGAATTGATTCATTGCATTCTCCTCAGTGAAGAGTTGTTGGGCATAGCTGCAAAGTGTGTCTGTCTAACAATAGTGCATACACAGATAGTGCGTATGTGGATGTATATGTACCATAAAGTACCATTGCTTGGAAAAGCTATTGGAAGCATACTCAGCATTTTGCTCGGGCCTACCCAACCTAATGCTGAGAATAGCTGCTGGAGATGTTGGGAAGTGAAAAAGAGAGTCCCACTGAGAACAGCAAAACCACCGGCAACACTGTCTACCAATTAGTCCTCATTTTTCATGCATACTAAAGAGGACTCGACAATCCTACATGCCATTTTATCAGTGAGCATCAAAGTAGGTGCAAACTGACACTTTAAACAGCAATATATTCTTCTTTCTTCACATCCACCAGGTTTCTTCTTGGTTCCCCACCCCCAGGAGATGCTTGCCAGCAAGGGAGAAATGTGTGCCGCCGTTGTGGGAATTGAGAAGTGGGCTATGGTCAGTCCTGACAGGAGCTGGCATTGCCTACCTGACCAGCCTACCAACCAGCTGGGATGTGTAGTGCATTTTCAGTGCTGCTGCTGCTGACATTAGAACAGGCAGAAGGGTTTTTTCATAGGGCTGTGAGTGCTGACTGCCTCACTTGTTTAAGAATGAGCCTGCAAAATTTATTAGATGGAGCCATCTGCTTCTTAACCATTCTCCTACATTACCCCTGACAGTGACTGACAGGAGAGAAACAATGAATTTACAGCAGTGGGTGAGAATCAATTGCATTTCTGCTCCCTCTTCCAGAGCTGCTGGAGCCCTCGCAGTGCAACCTGGAGTGTCTGGTAACACATATCTTCTGAACTTTAAGGGTGTAGGGTAAGTATTCATGGTCACTTTTACTTCTCTCCTTGCAAAAGCCAATGAAGAAGAACCTGCAAAGGAGTTAAGTGTTTGCAATCATTATTGTTATTCAAGCTAAGGAAGGGGAAGCTTCACCAGTAACAGCCTGGTGGGTTTTTTTTGTTTGTTTGGGTCTTTTTGGTTTTTTTTTTAAAGCAACTCCCTTCAAAAGTCATTTTCATCTTATTGAGATATGGCCACTGATTTCAATAGGTTTTGAATATGGCTATAAGGATATGTTATTTGAATAAGAAGTTTTCATTGACTGATTTCAGTCTGGAATATGCATTTTTTTTGGTAATAAATACAAAATGACTTTTGGTTGTGAATGCTTCTTTTGACCATGTTTATTCCATTACTAATGATAATTGAAAACATTGTGGTTTTTTTCTGATATTTACCTCATGTGAAAATAAGGTGCAAAAATTTATAAAGTTTTGTCAAAACAAGTGAAGAAATCACTCTGAATCACTTATACTGCAAAAGAAATGTATTAGTTATTCTCCTTCCACTCCAGATCTGAAAAATAAACCGTACATCTCAAACCTTGGCTACTTTTCAAACCATACCAGTTGATCTAACTGAGAATGATACTTTTGCCTGCAAACCTCAGGTGACAAAAATACAGACTCTGCTGAAATTAATCATGATTTAAAGCAGCAGTGTAGTTAATTTGTTTCATCTACTCTAACAGATGAAAGAAACAGGTGGAAGAAGTTGCTGCCATTTCTAAAAACTGATTAATGCATCCTTAGGACTTAGTTGAATACCTGCTGCATATTCTGTATGTATTCTTGGTAGGTGTTTATGGAGGAAGCCATTTACAAGCAAAGAGAAGCGCCAACAGTACCTCAGCAGAGAGAGGAGCCCTTGGGCTAGCTGCCATGTAAAGCTCTCCTTGAATGCAGGTGCCTACCCTTGCAGTGCTTACATGCTCGGTAGTGCACACAAAATCTGCTAAATTGGATCTGCTTCTCTCATTAGCCTGCCCACCCTTGCCAAGGACCAATCTTCACCCCTGGATGGCTGCACTGCACGAGCTTCCTCTTCTCCTGGCAAGCAGCACTCCACTGGCATCTTGCTGGCAGTGGCTGGCTGTCCATGGATGAAAGGTCCTCAGACAGTGACATCTAACTCCCTCTTGAGCAGGGTACATCCCATTGCACAGCTCCGGGGCTCTGTATGCCTAAGGCATCGTTGGCGCTGCTGGCATGGCCACCCGCTCACTGCTGTCCTTGTCACCCGCTCACTGCTGCGCTCACCACGGGCTGGAAAACAGCGAGCGTGCATAGGCTGAAACCAGGCAGCATCCTGTCTGCATTGGATGCCACTGCCACGGACACAGGGCTGCCCATATGATCAGCGCTAGCCTTCTCCGGAGCTTGTGTCATGTATCACTGGGGGGTCAGCTGCTTTTCTCTATTTTAGGGTCCTCTGTGAGGGGCAGCTATGCTCATTCACATTTAAGAGAGCCCAAGCCCAAGGCAGGGCAGTGTCCAGGCTGATTTGGTGACCTGTGCTGGAGCTGACGGGTGCTGGAGGAGTCATCGTGCCAATAGCGAGGCTTGCAAAATAGCCCAAAGAAAACATTTAGGGTAGGGTGTGCCTTAAGCCATGCCCATCTCAGGGCAGAGTGCCGGGAGCCAGCACTCTTAAAAATTTGCAAGCCTCTGCTTTCTTCTGGAGATGGATGCCTAAAATCCTTGCATCTTCCTTGCTTTGGTATTTTTGAAGTATTTTGGGGGTTTGAATATGTAGCCAACTCATGCAGACAGGTGGCAAAAAGCTCTTTCCTGATCAAGACATCTTAGGTCAGTGTTTCCCACCTCCCCAGGCTGTAACACACAGAGAGATGGGACTTGGGGCACTTGTGTTTTCTCCTGGAGAAGCTGTCCCTCTTTTCATGGCAGTGCTAAACACCAAGTGGAAGAGAAAAGGAGATAACGGGTGACCCAGGGACAGTGGATGCAACATTCCTCTGGCGTCAGGGGACAGGTTGTGCTCCAAGCCTTTCCCCTGGAGCACACCTCAGATCCCTCCTCTCCATGCCCAAGCTTGCTAGCTGTAACCGTGGCTGTACAGAGGCAAGTTCATTCTTGTGCTCTTTCTCGCCCTCAATAAGCATTTATTTATCCCATGCAAAAGGAAGCAGCATAAATATGGGACTGTGCCTTCGTGGAGAGAGGCAGTCACGTACACTGAGCCATTGCAGCACATTCCTCAGCACAAGTTTGACATCGCCCTTGAATTGGGCTCTGCTGGTGGGACAGGTGGAGAAGCACCTGGCCCACAGCTCCCTGGGGAAGGGAGGTGTGTGATAAGAGACCAGACCCCCCTACTGCTCAGCATCATCAAGGCAGAAGCATGTCAGGGCATGCTGAGAGGCAGAACGTGAAGACCCTGAAAAATGTGAGGTTGGAAAATATGGGCATATTAAAAATGAAGCTGCTACGTCAATTTGGGGGAAAAGGAAGGATACAGAAACAGTTAATCTCTTGTTTGTCTTTAGTTTGCAGTATCAGGAAGTATGAAATAGATACAGTGAAACCAAGAAGTATTTGCACATTGTTACATTAGGTCACCAGAGAAAGCAAGAAAGAAACATGATGCTGTACTGAGCAATGTGACTGGACAATTATGTTCCTAAGCCTACAAGATACAAATGTGTGGTTTATAAAAGAAGGTGGAGGAAAATATAATGTTATCTGTTGGAATTGCTGCAAGGTCATGAAAACAATTCACAGAAATACCCACAACTCACCAAGAAATACTGCCTATGTCTTGTCCCATCCATAGCAGAAGAAAACTGGCATGTGCAGAGCTTCTTGTTGAAAGCACTGAGCACATACTCCTCCTTCCTCTGCCTAGCCTGTTGGCATAGCAAAGCACTTTTAGCTTTCACTGAAATCAAGAGTTGAGATCATTTTACGTCTACCTGAACTGTTTTGCATCTTGCAAAATTAGGTATTACAGGATTGATTTTTTTTTTATGCATGCTATGCAGGATACCTGCTAATCTTACATGGGAGCAAGTGGTAGAAATCAGAGGCTGAAGTATTTTCTGGTATGCTCTGGCGCAGTTCAGCTCTAGCTCCAGCAATCTGTGTTTTGTTTTCATAACAGCACCTCTCCCTGTGGTATCTTACCACTTGCTAAGAGGTAATCTCAGAGAGTAAATACATGTTCCTCCCCTGAGTTGCCTAGATTGGATTTGTCCTTTAATTCCATGTTCTGGTGGGATTGCTTATGTAACGGATTTTTTTCTCTTCGTTAAATTAAGTTCATAATTCCACAGTATGGAGAATCAAGCAAACAATTCATATAATAAAACTACAATCTGTGGGTGTGATGGGCTTTGGGCCAGCATCTCTGAACAGGCAATTTTTTTTTTATAATTTTAAGGAGTTAGGAAATCAGACAGATCACACAGAGATGAGAAATAGTAAATGTGTTTCATTAAAAATTATTTTCAACAAAAATATTGAATATTGGAAATGTCATTACACTTTTTTCAGCATTGTGAAGTGAGGCCAGGAGGCCTGTTTTAAAGCAGTAAGAAGGAGGAATAGAAACAAAAGTGGATAAAAAGCTTCCAAAAAATCCCAAATGTGTATTTATTCATTTATTAGACAAATGATCAGTTGAAAAGTCATGTTGATGGAAAGGATGATTTCCTAGAAAAAGGAAAAATGCTTTCCGTTCAGAAGTACTTTGCATGCACAGCTTTGAATGTCTGCATGAGGGACATAGGCATAGTGTCATTTTAGTGTCTTGTTGGGACCGCTCACTGGGGAGTGGTGAAATCTGCCTGTGAGCAAGCCAGTGAGCCATCCTCTCTGATTCTTCACAGAAGTGTTCATTAGGCCAGCAGAAAAGGTGAATATATGTAGGGTAGTGTCCTCTTTCTGTAGGTCTGGGCAGCACCTGCAGAGTCCGAATAGGAGCAGCTCCCCATTCAAAGAGGAACGCTTCACCAATCCATGGCAAGATGTTTTCTTCTAGTACCCCTATTTTATCCATTTTCTTGTACCTCAAGCAAGAAGGATGAAGTTAGCACAAACCAGACAATTCCATTTGCTCTTGCTAACCCTGCAACTAGAAAAGTCAGATCTTTGGCTCAGGGTGGAGGAGCTCTGTGGTTTTCACCTCCTCAACAGCTTCAAGACCCACCGCCCTACTCAGCTGGGACAGGGTATGACTGTGGCTGATGGAGCACTTGGCATAGGGACCATCACCTCCCAGAAACAGCCAAGCCAAAAGGGCAGGATTTTGAGTGGTGTGAAGCAGGGCCCACACTATCTTTCAAAGAGGAGAGGTGATTAATTAGCTACCCAGGCAGTGTTGTTTTCCTCTGCAAATTAATCTCTTCTTTGGAGATGGGAGACACACTGTTGACTGTGTTTAATCACTCATTCAGTATGCCAGGGTACAGACTCAGTGCAGCCCTGGGAGGGCAATTAGGGCTTAGGAAGGTAATGCCAGATTCCTGCACTGTCATCCCAAATCCAGCAGGTTTGCTGTGGGGCCACAAGTTGGCCACTTCTGTCTTTCCGCCTTCATTTGCCCACCTGAATGAGTTAAAGGATGGGCTTTGTGGATTAGTTATTTAACAAATTATATTGTGCTTTGCATAAGCAGCACATGATTTAAGCATCCCTGTGGCTGTGCAAGTTCATTAAAAGCCCAGCAGTGGTTGCATTACAACAGGTGAATGTATTTTGGCAGCCCCAGTTTCAGAGATGCATCAGGTTGCAAACAGAATTTAATGTGATTTCAAATAAACTGTCTGAAAACGTTATGAGCTCTCCCATTTGTTTGGATTAGCATAAGCTCTTCCTCCCTTCATCTCATTTCCCGCATGTTTAAACTACAAATACAGCTGAATCTAAATGTAATCCTCATGTCTTTACCAACTCATCTTCACTGACAAAAGCACATCACTAGGAAATAGTACTGTAAGGAGGGACTAGGCCCCTGTTTCCAAATGTGATAAAGGCAAACCCATCCAAAACTGTGCTAGTGATTTAAATTTATCCCCTAAGCACAATAAAATTAGTATCAAAGAGCTTGCAGTTACAAAAAAAATCTAGGTTCAGGTTTACCAAAGCATTTATGTAATTTTGGAATGCCTTCCTTAGTTTATAAACACTCATTACGTGTAAGCAGACCTGGTGCCTGAAGAAAATGTGCAGTTTAATCTGTTATTGATTATTTTTACAATCTTCAAAAGCAGCTGGAGCGTACCTTGGGGCAGAAATACAGAAGCTGAACATGCAGCACATACCCTGGTGAGCTGCCAATGCCAGTTCCACCTGCGAACTAACAAGGGCTTGATCCAAGCCCAGCGCACCTGGGAGAGGAGAGTGGTCATACCCTGATGCCCTGATTCAGTGAGTGTGCAGTCAAACACCACGTGTTTGTTTTAGGGCTGGGCTTATTTTGTGTTGGTACAAGATGGGCTTCTGCGAGAGACATTGCTTTTGGCCAGAGGAGTGTCTAGGACTTGAAGCAACTTGTCACTGGGAAGTTGTAGAGACACCCCTGAAAAACAGCCCAGCTGTAATTTGCTTTGCCCTGGCCAAGACTGGGACTGTGGGATCTACAGTCAAAGGTATCACCAACCAGACCTGAAAGTGGTTTTCAGAGTGAGTGACTTCAAGAGAGGAAACTGAAAATAATTTTTCAGGAAAACTTCTTCCCAGAAGGATGAAATAAGTGCCAAAATCTTTAGAAAAACTAATTTTTCCTAGAATTTAGATACTCGGATTCCCCTCAGTTCCCGCCTGGCCTACCTTGGAGAAGATAGTGACTGTGGTAAGGGTGGTTACTAGAGGCACAGAAATGAACATCTTGGTTGCGACCAGCTGTCTCAACCAAAGCAGAGAGAAGCAAGGCACCAGGAGTGACCTGGTGCACTCTCCTGCTTTGGCAAGAGGGACTGTGCAAGAGGAAATGTACAGAGAAACCTATGGCACGTATACGTCATCAGAGACATCAGAGTGGCTGTTCTGAGTCAGACTGTTTGTCAGTTTGGCCCAGTATCGAGCCTCTGACCATGGTCACAGCAGACATGTAAGAACATGTAAGAACAGGTTAGGCATGTTTTCCAGCATTCAAAAATGTGCAGCTCCTGATCGAGAAGGGTTATTCTGGCATTTAAATGCCTACAGTGGATGTTTGTGAATTCACCTAGTTGATTTTGATCCAATATAAATGTTTTTCCCCATCTCTGTGAAGAACTGTTTCCTTTTGTCAGTTCTGCACTGGGCACCCTTGGGTGTCACCGGGTCCTCACGTGGGACAACCAGCAGTCATTCCCTACCCACCTTCCCATGCCTCTTGGCGGACATCTAACACATGCATCCTTGGACACATCCTTTCCTCGTCTGGAGAGTCCGGGTCTCCATGGCTGCTTCTGGTATAAAAGCCTTTCCACACCTTTGAAGGTCCTGGCTATCTGCCTCTGAGTCTTGTCCCATCTTCTCATGTTTGTGATGAGCACAGATGTGACTTCTGCCAAGCGATACCACAGTTATGAGGTGCCAGCACTATCTTTGTAGTTGTGAGACCAGCCTTGTGCCCAACACTAGTCAGAGCAGACCTGCTCTGCTTCCTCTGCCCTCCTCCTCTTCCTAAGCTGCTCTGCTTTACCTGGGTCTGGGCAGGAGATGCTGCACCTGTGCTCCCCTTCCTGTCACCTCTTCTGGTGATGCCTGTCACCTCTGCAGCTGACGACCAGAGCACAGCTGGGCTGCTGGGCACTTGCCAGCACCCCCGCAGGAGTGGGTGCCCTAGGGACCCTGGCTTGGGTGGAAGTTTGTGCCACCACTGCTCCTCCTGGGAGGGAGTTGACCCCAGGAGCAGGTCCCTTCCCTGTAAAATTGGGTAAGGTTTGCGGGGCAGAGCTCAGAGAGGGAGGTGTGTGAGAGAGAAACCCTCCACCCTGAGATCACTGGCTCCTTTCTCAGAATTTCAATACTTGATGGCATAGAAATGTTTTGTTCTGTTTTGTTGTTTTTTTTCCCACGCATGTCAGCCCTGTGAGACGAGCGTTACCCCTCTCACATCTCCCAGACTCACAACTGTGAGCCTTGCTTTTATAAACTGCCCAGACTTATTGCTGTGCCACACTGTGAGTTTACAGCTGGTTTTCTGGTTCTGCCCCACATTGCTCTACCCAGCACTTTCCCAATGTTTCTGCTTTCCAGACACCTCCAGCCCCATCAAACAGCTACACATTTCTTCATAATTTCTGGGTGTATTAGCTTGTGTTGTCCAGATTGGATTTTATTACTACATCCTCCAGATAAGGCTACTGCCTGCATGATAGAGTCTTTTCCTCCTACTATGAGATTAGCTGCAAATTTAATTTGGGAGCTATTCATCTCCTCTTGATACCTACCATTAACAACAATAAAAGTAGAATTCAACAACTGAGATTCCCAGCACCCTTCGGGTACCTGTCCTTATTTTGGTATATGGTTGTTGATTGTTTGGTTTTATCTATTTACAGTCCTTCAAGTAGTGTTCGGTATACAGAGCAGCTCACTGACATGCTATTAATCACCCTCTTTGAAATGACTGTAGAAAAGATATTGGGCTGTGAGCCAGTACTTTTGGGATCATGTTAACAGTTTGCTGTTGTATTTCAATTACTTGTGTTGTGCAAAATAACCCAAGATGTCCCTCCCTCAGGGTATTAAGTAAAGATTGCAGCCCCTCTGATAAGGGAAGATTCTGACAAGCATTAATCTGCAGGGAGCAGTTCAGCAGGAAATAAAGGGCAAGAGCCAAACGGCCTTTTCTTGTGCAGGAAGTGCTTTACTGAGGTGCATGCACATTTTGGGAGGAACCCTGTTTCCCCAGAATTCTCTCCTTGCTATTGATATTGGGGTGCATTTGGGTGGTTTTCAGCATCCAGAGATTTCAGTTTATGCAGATTTAGAAAATCCTTAATTAAACAACAGAAGGCATATTATCCTGTCTCCTTTCATCAGCTTGGTATCCATCAACTACAGCTGGCACAACCCAATTATCCCTGTGGCAACCACAGCTTTTGACAGCTCTTGACACAGACTGCTTTCAACTTGTAGGCACCTCATGCTATTTTAGTGCTTGTGCAGATGATGGAAGGATATGCTGTGCACCTCCTTTTATTTGGGGAAGAGCTGCTGGACTTCTGCAGCAATGGCAGTCAAGACAGGGCCTTTGAGACTGCTCTTCAGCAGCAACAGCAGCTGATGGCAGCAGTGCAGTGGCCTGCAGTGCAGCAAAGGAGAAGTTAGCTGTCCTCATACTCGGGAAGGAGGATGTTTCACTGAGGTTGAAGCTGATGCTCCAGCTTTCTTATGGTGGCTGTCATTCCTTGCAGTCCAGGGCTGACAGTGTTGGTGACGGATAAGCCAGTGTGATGGGGCAGCCCTCCTGTTGTATGGTAGGAGTACGATGTACGTCCCCCATGTGGGGTCTGGGAGATGGGATGTTGTCTCAGGTGGCCTATGAAGTGCTGCAGTAACCTATAGGCTGTGGAGCAGTCTACAAGGCGACAGAAACCTGTTGCCATGTTTGAGAGGAGGGGGAAAAAGAAAAGTACCAAGAGGTCTTTCAAGGCACCGATGTAATTTCATGGCTAATTAGAGGGCAGGAAGCTTCCTGGGCTAGTGACCAGACTGGTTCTACTTCATGGCTGCCCTGCTGCTGACAACAAACTGCAGGTGACCCAGAGCTCAAGCTCTGGGCTGGTCATCTCCACCCACTTGACAGCAAATCTGGCCAGTATTCCAGCAGTTGCTTCCTGCACAAAGATGGTCTCCTGGCTCAAGGGAGACTTAGCCTTTTTCTTAGTTTGATCCACTTATCCCTCTCCAAGAACCCAAGCCAAAAGCTATTGACTTAAACAGGCTTTGCACCAGGTCCCTAGTTTGTTAGAATAAGGCACAGATAAAATGGTTTAAAATGTCCTAATTGATAAAAATATTACATTTTTTTTCCCTCTGTGCTTAATTGCATGACCAATCTAGCGAAAATGTGAGGCATATAGTAGGACATAGTAACTATCTTAAAGGCAAAAATCTGTATCTTTCTTTTCAACACCTGTCCACAGATTTTTGGTCCAAATCTGCTCTCATGGAAATCAATGAGCATTTCAGAAGTGAGATCAAGTAGGATCCAGAACAGAGTCCCTCAACACTTTTTGTTTACCTCAATAAGCTACAGCTTTAGGCTGCAAACCTGGGTTTAGATTTGCATACTTTTCTCCCTTCTTTTAACAGAGACCTTTGGTGACATAATTTCACGATAAATCTGCAATATACAGACTTTTAAAGGATCAATATAGAGATTGTAGAAGGTCAAGAGTCTGATTTCCCACACGCACAGAGGGTTGGTTTTTTGGGGGGAATGAGAAACAACATCCCAAGTACCAATCTGTGGAATAGGAGAGCAATTTTATTACCAAATACAGAACATTTTCAAATTCCTGAAGTTTATATTTAAAAGGAGATGTCTAAGAACTTTAGGTTGATATTCTATGTGTTGCATGTGGGGGTGTTTTCTGAAAAGAACTTTCAGGGAAATTTTTCCTCCTTAAGTATCTCCATGTGTACTTAACTGGATTGACCTTTTAAAAATTGTCTCTTCCGTAGAAACGTAACATTTTGTGAAGCTCTGTATTGAAATTGTATGGAATTTTTATGAAGTCTGAAGACACCATAGGATGTTTGGTTACCTCTTTAACACTGGTAGTTTAGGCTCTATAATTTTAGCCACTGGAGGGCTCCCCAATTTTTAAATTAATTGAGTAGGACATACAGTTCGAAAGAATGGAGGAAGGAACTAAAGTAGGGTGGTCCTAGTCACTACCACAATCTCTACAAATACTAAATTTCATACAAATTCCAGATATTTTGCTGTGTATTACTCAACTGAAATACTGGAAGAAAATACTTTTAGTATTTCTGGTAGAATAAATATTCCATTACGAGCTGGCCAACCAGGAAGACTGAGTGTGACTATCAAGATATGCATAAAAATACAAGAAAATTAAAGTTTCAGGACTTGGTAGCATCATACAATCAGGCAAATTCCCCACAAGTTTTGCTTTAATATATCAGTCATTTACTTTAATGTATCAGTTTTTGTGTGGTTGATTTATATTATCATTGCAGCCTCCCTTACTCCTAGCCTGCCAGCTCACCCCTATGCTACTGTTTGACTGATACGCTCCTCAGAAGCAGCTGTCCAGAGAAAATATCTTTCCAGAGAAACCTTTTTTTTTTTTTAATGATTGCCTAGATTTTCCGTACTGAAGATAGTTGCTCATGGCTGGATCAGGTTGCAACACAGAACAGAGTCTATTCTGCATCTTGTTCTGGCCGTTCACTCTGAGAACTGAGCTAACCATCTTCCAAGGTCCTATTCTTCGCTCCCGGAATTGCTTTCCTTTAAATGGAATAAAGAATGGAGAGCAAAGAGAGGAGACATCCCAACATGAAATCATATTAAGAGTGCTTGGTGAACCAAGAACATCCTGCTTTTCCAAAAGCAGAGGTGTCCCAGACTGTGCAGGACACAGACTCCTTCAGTCAGGTATACAACATCTGCTTTGTATAGAGGTGACAATAGAGGTGGCACCACCCTGTTTCACTCCTCTGGGTGCATAGTTTATCCAATAAATTATCTGAAAGTTTGGCTCCAGGTTCACAGACTTAAGCTGTTGAAAAAAAAGCAGAATATCCTCAAATAACAGTGCTGTGATCAAGGAACTTGCTGGTTGCCCTACAATAACTATGCCTGATCTTGTCAGAGACCTGGTGGTGTGCCTTTTGCCAGAGCTCACTGCACTTGTGTTCCCTGTAGAAGGAGAGGTTGATAACCTTTTGTAGTGAAACATTTGCTGGTGGATACAGGAGGACAAATCATGGGCATGCCTGTTCCACCAGCAACCAGTTAGTCAGAGCTAGGCTTGAACTGCTTTTACGTATAGTGTGGCAAACCTCTCCATCCTACCAATCTGCCAGCTGACTTGCCAGCACTATCCTGATCAGGCACAGACTCAGCAGTCTGGTGTGATTAGGATGATGTAGCCACAACAGAAATTGGTATGTAATAAAGAAATCAATGTGAATGTGAAAAAATCTGAACTGTGTGGCTCAGACTTGCAAATCAAGGCACAGAGAATGCAAGTACTCATCAATGTGAATGCGTTCAGTCCATCCTTAGGAAAGAAGAAATGAGTGGCATCAGTGTTTCCCTCAACTCTTGTCTTTTCTTGAACTTTGTGCAAGGGCAGCCATATCTTAACATGGTGAGCAGTAGTTGTAGACTCTTTAGCAAAGAGGCATATTTGCTGGTAATAAAATATTAACCCAGATGAAGGGCTTGTAAAATATTTAAATATCAGGCATTCCTACTCTTCAGCTTCCCACTTGGCACAAATTACTGCCATGATTTGGAATCTGATCAAACATGTTTCATACATACAAAGAGTCTAATTTATAAAGAAGGATTAATCCCTCTACAAGACCAGACTGGTTGGAATTTCTCTTTCCCCTTTTCATGCTGCAAGGCTCTCAAACTTTTTTCCATACAGCACTTTTGTGGACAATTTTTTCAGCAACATGACTTACAGCCTTTTCAGGCCACATGTTTTAATTCAGAGACCCAGCAGCTGAAAATTCTTATTTATCCACAAGGTAAGTACTATTTTGCCCTTGGCACTATGCAGTAACTCTTCAGCATCTTTGTTGGAGACATGGACAGTGGGATTGAGTACACCCTCAGCAAGTTTGCAAATGGCACCAAGCTGTGTGGTGTGGTGGACGTGCTGGAGGGAAGGGATGCCATCCAGAGGGACCTTGACAGGCTTGAGAGGTGGGCCCATGTAAACCTCATGAAGTTCAACAAGGCCAAGTGCAAAGTCCTGCACATGGGTTGGTGCAATCCCAAGCACAAGTACAGGCTGGGAGGAGAATGGATTGAGAGCAGCCCTGAGAAGAAGGACTTGGAGGTATTGGTTGACGAGAAGTTGAACCTGAGCTGGCAACGTGCACTTGCAGCCCAGAAAGCCAACCATATACTGAGCTGCATCAAAAGAAGCACGACCAGCAGATCAAGGGAGGTGATTCTCCCCCTCTGGTCTGTTCTCATGAGACCCAACCTGGAGTACTGCATCCAGCTCTGGAGTCCTCAGCACAGGAAGAACACGGACCTGGTGGAGTGGGTCCACAAAGACAGTCAGAAGGCTAGAGTGCCTCCCCCGTGAGGACAGGCTGAGAGAGTTGGGTCATTCAGCCTAGAGAAGAGAAGGCTCTGGAGAGACCTTATAGCAGCCTTCCAGTACTGGAAGGGAGCTTACAGGAAAGATATAGAGGGAACCACTCTTTATCATGGAATGTAGTGATATGATGAGGTGTAATTATTTTAAGATTAAAGAGGGTAGATTTAGATTAGACATTAGGAAGACATTTTTTCCTGTGTGGGTGGTGAGACATTGGAAGAGGTTGCCCAGAGAAGCTGTGGATGCCCCATCCCTGGAGGTGTTCAAGGCCAGGCTGGATGAGGCTTTGAGCAACCTGGTCTAGTGGGAGGTGTCCCTGCCCATGTCAGGGGGGTTGGAACTAGACAATCTTTAGGATTCCTTCCAGCCCAAGACTTTCTATGATTCTATGATTCTATTATTCTATGTTTCTATGATTCAGCATACTTTGAGCTTGACCCATGGAAGAGCAAGCAAAATCACAGTGGGCCCTGGACCAGAAGAGATGATGAGCAAAGGTGACAATTCATGACAAATGTTGTGCAGATACCTCGAGGTGGTGCAAATGAAGTTCCCTTAGGACATCGGAAGTGAGAAGAAGCAAGGGGAGGACATGACAACCTTCACTTCATGTAATGAAGGTATACATACCATGATGATGAAGGCCACATTTCAGGTGGTGTGGAACAGAGTTGCTTTTTGTTCTAAATGGACTGCCCCATCATTTTGATGGGTGCCCTTTAGCACTCTGTGAGAAATTGTGAATTATCATTTCACATGCATCTTTCTCCCACCTTTTCTGAGCATGAAGGCTTCTGTCATATTTCCCTCACTTCTATCTCAAGAATCCTCATACATTTTTTATGTCCTCACCAATAGCATTGGTACACTGAGAAAACACAACTGCAGTTTTAATGGGGGGTTTCTGCACTGTTGGACTAGAGTTTGGGATTGATTGCTTTCTCTTACTGAGTTTATCTCCTTCCTCAAATTGCTATTTCTCACCTCAAACAGGAGATAGCTGACTTCAGAGCAAAGCTGTGTGAAGCCTGTTGGGTTCACCTACAGAGGTACAGCCTGTGTTCTGCAGACTTTTTCATCTAAATAACCAGAGACAGAGGGTGGGAAAAGGGAAGCAATAGTATAACTGCTCTGGGAGGGGAAATGAGCTCAAAACTGTGTAAGAAGCAATTTGCTAGAGCAACCTGTGGAAGTTACTGTGGATAATTATCTACCGGATAACCCTCCCCATGCACACCTTCACACCCCTTGCTCAAGCCAGGTTTCCTGCTGTGATGCCTCGCCCCAGGACCCCCATCACCAGTGCCAGCTCTGCAGGGAGCCCCTTCTGCCCCACACCTTGGGCGCAAAGATGGAAGTCCCTGTACTTGCCCCATCCTGGTGTTGCTGGTTGACCTTCCTGTCTTCTCTCACCCAAACTGGAAGAAGCCAACTTAGCTGACACTGAAACACCAAAGTCACCTAGCAATGCTTTAAGCAAAAGCCTGTTTCTTCTTTGCTGTAGGCAAGTCTGTGTCTTTTGTTCCCTTGTGAAGAAAGATGCCCTCCTAGTTCACTCTGTAAGCAGACCCAGTTGGCACCAAATGAATGATATCAAAGTAACTCTGCAGTCTGAAAGGAGTAATTTTCACCTCATCCAGAGACAACCGCCTACTCAGCTTGCCCTGGTGCCCTGGGAAAAGCCCCATGCTAAACCGCATTTCTTCTTTTAGTCATCATTGTAGCAGAGCCACACACACACATATGCACAGAGAAGCATCTTCCAGACACATGCGTTGAGCATTAGTTAAACAAATTAATTTAAACAACAATTTGTCATTAGAGTTATCATGGAACTTTAAAATCATTAAGTGTTCAATTATTTCCTAGAAAAGCTTTGAAGTGGTGCTTTTAAATTCTGCTCTCCAGCTGCTATCAGCAAGCTGCAGAATAGGACATTTGCATACCCCTGGCTGGGATGCTGGCAGCCTTCCTGTCTATTATTTTATTGGGTCTAGTTGCAGATTGTGGCAATAATGTAAAGGTTTGTCAAAGTGTTTTTTACTGTTTGGTTTTAAATTTACATTACAAACGCCTCTTAAAAAAAGATCTAGTTAATCTCAGCTTGGCCTGTTGCCTAGGAAATTTTTTGTGTGGTGTTTCATATTAAACACAGTTATTGAAGATTTCTTTATTTGCTGAAGTGTTTGTAATTATTTCTGTTTTCATCACAGTTTGAAATTGGTTATTTCATGAGTACACAGGTAAGAATGAGATTCTTCCTATGGTTCACGCAAAAATCACCATCATTTTGTTAATCACTGAAAAGCTATTGCTAATGCATTAGCCTGCAGAAGATGAGAAAGGGAGAACTGAAAGGTTTCTGTAGGACTGCCTAAAGAAATGGCAGAAACACGATACAGCTTTCAAATACAGACAAGGCTTCATTCTTTCTGTCTTGTTTGATAAAAAATGAACCACATAGTGAATGCTGTAGCTTCATGTTACTCCTGTCAAATCTTTAGTAAGTGGGTGTCCAGGGAATTAGATCATAAGCGGAGAGAATGTTCCTCTCATTTGAAAGGTTTCTCATTGTGTTTATTAAATTAACCATTGACTTTGAGAAGGCAAAATAGACTATTTTCAAAGGGATTCAATAAAGTGGGATCTGCCTGACCTCTTTGCAGGCTATTCTGAGAGACACTTACCCTATGTATCAATGGAAATATCCAGAGAGAATACATGCAATATAATTATTCATAAAAGAGAGCTAAATCACTGAGCAGTTACACATCACTTAGGCTGAAAATATCTTCAATTAAGGTAGGAATGAAGTAATATCACATTTTATGCAAGTTCCCATCAATAAGCCTGACACATGCCAGCTCCCATTTAATAACATGTTTTACTTCTAATAATTCTCCTTTTTTTTCCTGGTTCAAAAAATGTGGAAGAGGGCTCAACTGTTCACAGAAGTGAAATGTGGTTGTAGGAAGAATTTAAGGTTTTGTGTTTCAGGGCACAGAACAATCCCCATCTGAGGAAGCTAAGATGCATTTTCCTGTTTGGAAAGGAGCACCAGCATTGCTGGGATGTCTCATCAGTGGGCACAGGAGTTGGGACAAGAGGGAGCACTGGTTAAAACCAACCTGACAAGTCCTGTGATTCATGCACCTCTATTTCTGTCACCCAAATGTTTGGGGCATCCTTTTTGCATAAGCCAGTGCTAACTTGAAAGTAAACTAAAATGGGCGTGCAGTTCTGGCATACAAGTATTTTTAAATCACTAGGATTTCTCAAATTAAGTGAATAAAATACAACTTTGTCCTGAGTAGCAATGGAGAAAAGAGAGAGAAGTAAGAAAAACAAGCATCAGGAGATGGGTTAGGATTGGGAAGTCATCCTGACTGGTGGGTCCTGGGCAACCAAAGCACTGTTTCCAGTCCAGTGAGCTGGAGAGATGCGGCTCTTTGCTTCTGTTAAGCATCCTAAATTTTTCTCTGTGTGGATTGCAGGGATGAGCTGCACATAGTCCCACCCCCCAGCACCTGGATCTCAGTGTCTGTAGCAACCAGTCTGGGAGGGGAACCAAGAACATCTAGACACCATTCCCATGGGGAGCCTTGCTAAATCGAACCCCAAACAAGCATGCTCAGTGAGGAGACAGAAGGGCTGCAGCTCCTGACAGGCGACTCTAACAGCAGTGTAGTAGAGAAAAAAAGCAAAGCCATCCTGCATCACTACTTAGGAAGTGACTGCAAGGCTGCAAAAGCGGCAATGTGGGCAGCAGCAGCTAGAAAACTGAATTGCCATCTCAGCATCTCATGCTTCTCTCCTTCTTCCATTATTTCCCTCTCCTTCCATTATTTTGCATGCCAGTGAAGGGGTGTAAACTGGGATTCACCTGTTTACATGTCTAGGGCCATTTTGGACACCCTAAAGTTACAGAGGTCTGCACAACACTGGCAGGTCCCTGGGAGCTCCGCTTCCCTGGGGCAGCTGCTGGAGACCAGGTGGGAGAGCAGAGAAAGTCTTAAAAGGCATCACACCCCCATGTTGGGCAACAAACTCAAGGTAAACTCAAGGAAATCCCAACAGATGCACAAATCTATAATTAAAGTAATGGAAGGTAAAATCCAATAAAGCATTGTCAACACTGCTCTAAATTTAGTTTGCATAAACACACACATACAAATATGCTTGTATACGTCTATATAAAGCAATAAAAATAAAATGTATATTTATAAAGTAAAATAGTATATATAACATGTTGTGAGAAATAACACTTTATATCAATTGAATGTGAAATTCTGCATAGCAAACACCTTTGCTGAGATGTTTTCTGATGCACTTAACAAGTGCTGGCCTTCTAGGAGACACCCAGGCTTGGCAAGCTGTGTGGCAGGAAGGCTTTTGATGGTCTTTTTGGTCATTTCTTACGTATTGTGATATGACAGCCCCATGTACAGCCTGGCCTCAGTCATCTCACAGGAATAAGGTTACTTTTCAGTCCCAATGACAGTGCTCTGGAGTTTCTTAGGGTTTTACTTTAAGGGAAGAGTGGAAGTAGAACTTGAGCCTTTTTTTCTGTCTTGTTAAAACCTATTCATATTGCTATTCTCTCATTTGATGTTACCCTTCTGTATCTTGCTGATATTTCTGAACAGATCAGTTCTCCCAGTGCTCATTAAAGAAAAAATGAAAGCAAAGGGGATCAAGGAAGCTGCAAATTAATACTGATGAAAACTTAAGAGGACAGAGGGTATTGCAATAAGTCTTTCCTATCCCTCCCAGGATGTGCTTCAGCAGGGAAATAATCTGACCCTCCAAGCTGCAATCTAACAAGTGCAGCATTCATTTCTGACTATGAACTACCCAGAAAGCCCTAAGTGTAACTCTGTCATACACATAAAAGATATCATTCCTCAGGAATGTGACGATTTCTTAAGTAGATACTATTTGTAACGGGTCAAAAAGTCTGGGCAGAAGATTCTCACTGAAGGTTCTATGGGCATTCATGTTATATTTTGTATGACACATCTGGAAATGAAACTAACGAATAAGGTAAAGAAAAATAAAGGTTTTTTCTTTTTGAAATGAAATACTCAAACATGACTGTTGAGAAAACTGTTTAGTACCAAGTAAACATTTCCCGGAAATTTTAGGTGTGTAAAATTTGAAATTTTTGTCTCTTGGTTCCAATTTAGAAGGATTTTTCCCCTGCCTCAAATGTCTGTCCTTTGTAAAGCTCTGCTGTTGTGTTGTTAACCTATACTTCCAGTCTCCTGAGCTAAACAAATACAATTATCTTTATTGACTGTGCTCTCATTGGCATGGGTTGCTTGACTTTAGCTGTTCAGGAGCCACTTAGAAAGTGTAAGTTGTCTGAGCAAAAGCACTGACTTTCCTCTGTCATTCATTACACCACATCTTCATGAAGGGCAGAGAAAGCAATTTTGGTGTTATCCTTCCTAAATAATGTTAGAAAGCTTTATGATTTGCAAACATACACTCACCTCTTTCTGTGCAGCCTTTGGATGCAACTATAATGAATATACCTGTATTTATTGACTTGCAAATTGGCTTTAAAATACACCCAGCTAACTGCTGCCAGCTGCGCTCCATCACTGTTCTCAGTTATCATTTGCATGGTTTGGAACAAATGGTCCTGATTTCTCTGGAACTATGGGATCTGGTAAGTGACTATACCTTAAAAAAAATCATAAACCTTTGCACAGACAACATGGCCAAAGCCCACAAGGACTGAGGTAAGTGTATTGCAACAAGCAACTCTAGAGAGCAAGGATGAAGAAATGTGATTCCCATAAGACCAGCAGGGAAGTCCTGGACGGAAGCATGTGGGCATGTGCGACGTACCGCATGAGCTGTGACCTGAATGCATCTCAGGTGTGTTAGCTCAATGGTAGATGCAGGCAGTGCAGGGCGTGTGCTGTACAGCATCAGATCTGCTACGTGTCCCTGTACGCTGAGCAGCACAGGCAGAGCGTGCCTGCCCAGTGTTTCTGGACCTCTGCAGGCAGGTCACAGTGACTGCTACTGCTCCAATCCATTTGTCGGGTATGGCTGGACAGTGTGTCCAGATTTTTCAAATGGTGCTCAGAGTTTGTTTCTGGACAGATATGGGACAGTATGGTAGCACTCTAGAGCTGCCAACAAAATGAAAAATAAATTTTATGACATGTGAAATCTCATGCTAGATGCCATCATGCTTAATGTGGGGACAGCTGCGACTGCAGTCCTGGTTCCTGGCTGGATGACCCAACTGTTCACTAACAGTGTGGGAGAGCTGCCTGGGTGGAACAGGCTACACTGGGCTTTGTACAGCATGGAGAGGCAGCTGTGCATCATGAAATGCCAAGGATGTGCATAAATCCACCAAGGAAAAGGGCATAAACTATTGTGGGAACCCACAAAACAGTTTTCACATGTGTGAGGAGTCAGTGCTGTGCTCTGCCACACTGCACCAGTGAGTTTTTAAGCAACACAGGCAGAGAAGCAGCTTCAGTCCTGCCAGCAGCAGATAAGACAGGATGGGTGAAATGGCTCCGCTGGAGCTGGCTGCCCTGCTCCTCCCATAGTGCCACGCCAGTGGGGACAGGGAACAGCTCCCAATGAAGTGACCGTTTGTGGGTTTTCAGCCTGGCCTGCTAAAGCAAGGAGATGTGACAGGTGGCTGGGGGGTGATAACAGGTTCAGTTTTAATGTGCTGCTGCATGGGGGTAAAAGCTCTTATAGAGTCACAGAGATGATGGGGACAATAAGGTTTTGGCCTGGCCAGCAGATGAAGAGGGGACCTGGAGAAGAACCCAGAAAATGCTGGCAGGGGGTGGTGAAGGCAGCAGCCCTTGCACTTCTGCATTACTGAGCTGGGGTGAAGGCGCTTGCCCATGGCTATTAGGAGGCACTGGCCTTTCCCAAGAGGAGCCCTAAGAGATGAGCTGGTACTTGCCCCTTCCAAGCAGGCTGAGCTCTTGGTATTGTGAACCAATACAGAAATGATGAGGCATCAGGTGCAACCCCTGTCAGAGGGAGGGGCTGCAGATGTGAAAATCAGGCTCTTGAGGAAAGCCCTTGATTGGAGATTTTGTTGTGAGCCCCTCCTTGTTGCCTAACTGCAGCTGAAAGACCTGATGTTTGTTTCTGTGCAAAATACTGCTACTCTTGTCGGGAGCTCCCCATCCACAGTGGCTGCTTGGCTCCAGCAAAAGCCTTTGCAGTTCAAGGCCAAGGGAGTCGGCTCTCAGGGATACAGGATGCTGGGAGTCGGCTCTCATCTGGAGCTAAAATAGCCAAAAGCCAAAAAAACAGGGAGCACGTGACTCAGAGTTTAAAACTGCTGTGGTTCTGTGGGGTAAACATTATTTTGAATGTAGTGGCTATTTTTTCACGGGCAGTGAACAGTCTAAGAAGTTCTCATATGAGTTCACTTACCACAAATCGTTACTTTAGTTCTGATGGAACATATTGTACAAACACAGCACATAAAAAATCTATAGTGAAAGAGTACAATCCTGTAGCTGGTTTTACAGCAAAGGAAAGAATTAATAGGAATACTGAAACAACTCTTTAAAAAGCTCACAAAGGAAAACCAGATTGAAATGCGTTAGTGATAATACCAATGCAATTACACTTTAACTCCATTAGAACTGAGAAATTACCATTAAATGACAAAGTGTTTGCTGCACATCAGAAAGTCCAGATAATGTCAGATTTTGTTAGCATTTCGTACACTATCTATATAGAATACTGCTCAGCATCTTAACGGAAGTAAGGTTTGACCAAGTTTGCTCCATTCCAGACAATAATATCTCCCATTGGTGTGGCATGATTGCTAGGTAGTTTTCACTGGATATACACAGTCGGTTCCTTCTACCTTTACATTTAAAAATTTTATGGACAAATACAATGTCCTGTAAAATGGTACTATAGGATCTGTGACTGCATTTGAGCTCACACTTCCCCTGGTTAACAGTAAAATGTATTTGTTCAAGGTTCAGTAGTCACCAACATTATTCATTTATTACCTGTTGGCAGGTTTGTTTGCTCCGTATCATAAAGGGTGCAGGATTGCCTGTTTTACATTTTTGTTTCAGCACATCTATACACACTGTCAAGCACCCAAATCCAGCTGGAAATTTCTTTCACATCAGTGAAATCAGAGTTTTTATTTGTTTCCCTTTTTTTAATAGCAATTCAGAAAAAAAAACCCAAAAAAACCAAACTAAGAGCACAACAGTATAAAATGGGCATACATAAGCACATGTATCTTGTAAAATTAGGAAGCAAGCTCCCAAAAGCATTCAGAAGGAAATAAAGAGACAAAGCTGTCCTTGAATCTGAGTTACAACTCCTTTCAGCTGTGTTAGCAAATACTTTTCTGAAATACAAATATTTTCCCCTTTCCAGGATCATTTTTAAAATGTTTGGTTTTGCTCTGAAAATTGCCTGATATTAGATGCCTTATATACGGTTTATCCATCATGGGTGTCACCTGTTTTCTTCAGGAAAAATCCACATTTTGAATAGCAGCCCTCTAATCTGCACTTGGAAAAACGTGCTCTGTGTGCGCATGTGTGTGTGCAGACGCACACGTGCATGTGTGTGGGCAAGGGGACATGGCCAGGAAGGCAACTGGATAATTAAGCAGCTGGGGAAATAACTCTAACAGCCCTCAGTCAGACCTTAGCCATTTCCCCTCACCCTCCCCACTACCACCTAAGCCCCTGGGAACTTGTCAGAGCAGTTCTCCCACATTGCTGGGAGCAAAGCTTACCCAGCCTGCCAGGAAGACTTGCCTGCAGGCTGGGGGAGTGTCAGGAGCAGTGACGGGAAGCCCAAAGTGAACCTTGTAACTCCCACCAAGGGTTCAAGCCAGGATGAAAACAGAAACTGGGAACAAAATTCAACCCTGAATTTGGTAGTTAGTGTGAGTGCCATAACCTAACGTTGGTCAGAAGCATGTCAGGTCTCCAGCTAGAAATTAATTACCTCTTGGGGGCATGTACAGAATGTGACTTTGGAGGACAGGGATCACCGGTCATCATTCAGGGAGAGCCCTGCTGAAGTGCAGCGGGTGGGCATGAAGTTAGGTAAGTTTTTGCTCTGAAATTCTTGTCCATGGGGGCAGGTGTGCAGTGACCCTATACCTGCTGCCTGCAGCCACAGTCATCCTCATGAGGGCAACGATCTGCCTGGCTCCATCAGAGGAGGACCAGGCGTTGACTCTTCCCTGAGAGGGGTTAACCCTCTCTAAGCTTCTGATTTTGACCCAAAGCTTTCCTGAAGGCTTCACTGGCACCGTGTAATTTTCGATTCACTGGGCTAAACAGGGGGATAACCCCTGCCTCCCGTTGGATCCTGTTTTGACTATCCAGGTCTCAGTACAGCTGTAGTTGTTCCTCAGGTGATGGGGAAAGGGTGAGCAGAGACCCGTGGCTGGCAGCTGCTCAGAAAGTTCATGTGACATGTTCTAACTTCCAGTATAGGTGTCATCCAAAGGTGGGCTGCTGACAGATCATGTGTAGGGAAGGTACTTGGAACAATCTTCATCTTAAATTAAGATTTTTTTTCCTGTAATTACCAATTACCATAACAAAGAAACTGAATTTGTATTGAGAACAGTTTTGTTTCCACCTCTTTTGTCTTGGGAATAAAACATGCAAAGTACCAGGGAAGAAACTTTCTAAGAAATTGTTGAATTATAACTAAGCATTTGAAAAATTACCTATATATCTATGTATACATAGATATATATGTAAGAAAGCATAGAAAAATGTCAAGTTGACAGACAATATTTGCCTTACCTTATGACTAGCAGTCCCCCTGAAAAGTGATGTGCTGTGTCTTTTTCCCTTCCTGTATTTTGACATCATAATTTCTCTTACCCTCAATGGCTTGCCCCTGCAAGCCAAGCTAACGAGCCAAAATCTGGAGTTCCCCAAAGAATCTAATAATTGTACCCCACTGTTCAGGACAGACAGCAAGACGCTCTTTGGTTTTTAACCCAATTATTATAATGGCAGTAATGTCAGAGTACTACAAATACTGATGAGGTAATGCCTGCCTCCTCCTTTTTCTTCTACTTAACTTGTGATCAAAGCAGTCCTGGTATCTTTCTTGACTACTCTTAGGACAATGCATGCTGACACGCTTACCTCCAGCTTTGGTTTTCTGGAAGTGTCGTATCCATCATGCAGGGTATGCAGTAGCCGTACAAGTCACTGTTGGGTTTATGCGGCAAAGTTTTGGGAACGAGGGGGCCAGCATCGACTTCCGATGTGATGCCCTCTGCAGGGTCAGGAACCTCGGGGATCCTGGCGCCTGTGGCCAAACCAAGTGGAGTCCAGAAATGTTGAACTGTTAAGCTGTAACAGCCCTCCACATCTAGAAAGACTTTTTAGGAAGAAGAAAGAAAAGAATATACCCAGAGAAACATGGGCGAACCTGCATTTTTGTAACCTGCAACTTCTTTCTCTTGGCTTCCCTTCTGTATCCCTCAGACATTTGAGCTGCATCAAGGCTTTCTTTCCTTTTCAATCACTGGCTTTTCCATTTCACTTTGTAGGTCATTTTAGGCCCACAAACTAGTTTTCCTTTTTCTGTCTAACATTCAATGTAACTTCAGAATGTTCAGCTAAGTTTCTGTCCTTATCTTTTCCACTATCTCGCCACCTCACCATGTTTGTTCCAGGTTAACTTCTCACTGATGCCCTGCTTTTCCCTGCCACTCCTTACACTGGCAGTGCCCTCCTTGGAAATTAACTCCTGCCACGAACCTTACCTTTTTCCCCTCTCCTCCCCCTCCAATTCTTGTAAATTCACTTGCTTTAGGATGTATTCCCGTGACAAAAACTGTGCCTCTTCCGTGCCCCTCAGCATTTTGCCTCTCAGGCTTCCTTCGATCAAAATGTCTTCAGGGGAAAAATCTTCTCTTCACTGCTCTGTGTGCTTTAGTCAGTAAAGCTCCTATCCACACCTGTTTAAAGAAGCTTAAGTAATTCCTATATGGGCAGTAAGAGCACTGTAAACATAATTTTTCATAAAAAATGTGCACTAAGGAATACGAGGTTGGTAGGTAGTTCTGCATTTGCGTTATTGGGAAAGTGCGCTTAAAGGCACAAGCGATAAATGCTTACAGCTCTGTTACGTACTCTGCTTATTTTCCTGCACTAATATACCCATGCTGAGCAGCTGGGAATGAAAACCTGGCTGCATGTGGGTGCATTTATACCAAACTCTGTCTTCTTTTTCGTCTGCAGATATTCATTCCAAGACAACTAACTTTTCTAAAATAAGTTATGAATGTAGGGAAAACATCAGTTTGTCTGGCACAAAGGATTAAAAAAAAAATAGACATTTTTTTTTAGTCTTTGTCAATTTAGCCCTGCTTTCTGTTGAAGGTTCTCATTAACTAGTAACCACATTTGAAAAGGAGTCTAATTAAGAAACATTCATGAAAGAGAAGAAGAGAGAGAAGGCTTTGAAACAGTTGGTAATTGTTAATAGTTTTTCTACAAGCATGTTCTAATTCTGCATCATTTACCACAGCTGTGGAGTTGTAACATCTGAGCCTTGACATCTGTATGAGAAGCAATCCTACCTTCTATTGTTGCATAGGTGGTGAACAAGCTATTTTCATTTATTTTGGTGCTTAACCAGCAGTCCCTCCACATGGCCAAGTGGGTGTTCCTTATTCACTTAATTTACTTTGGCTACATTCATTTTATACATGAGGAACATGCCTTCCTTCTGCTCCTGAGATTTGAGACCAGGAACTTGTAGAGATATTGTGAAATACCCTCTTCAAGCACTTTATCTGCTTTAGGCACAGCGGATTTTAGAGATTACTCCAAAGCCTACTTTCTCTATTTCTGAAGTTCTTTACTATTTTTACTGTTCTTCCCAGGATATTTGCACTTTGATTTCTCAAACAATTCTGCTGGTTTTCATGGTTACTGTCCTGCCTCCTTTCTCCTGCATCTTGTTCTCCGTACCCACCAGCTGTTATCCCCATTAACCTCACCAATCTGATCTTGAAGCCTTCTTTCGGGCACAACAATTGGGAATATAAATAGGAGGGAAAAACTATGTTTTTGTGACAGTATCTGAAAATCATATTTTCTTTTGTGAATCCTACATTTTATTGACAAATGCCACCTCAAGATCACCATCACATTTCTGTAGGTCTCACTTTTGTTTCCATGTTAGAAAGCATCCTGTGCAGTATTTGGAAGATGCTATAAAACCACTGTAAATCAGAGCTCCTAAAACAGTAGAGCCACTCATGACAGAGTGATGTGACTCTCTGCTTTCTGACTGTCCTTTTCCAATTTCATGCTAAGTCAGGTGGACTCATCAGGACACTATATACTTCTTTGGAGAGGTTTTCTGTTATTCAGAGCTATTCTGTGCTAGTAGAAGATTTTTCATTTTTAGAGACAGCATTTCAGTATTTTCCAGGTTTGGCTCCTCACCTCCTTTCAGGAGCAGCTCAGAGCTGGAAAAAACAAATCTCTCCAGAAGGGAAGTACAGGACAAGGAATTTCTCAGACACTCCTTGTGTACAGTGTCTAAACAGAATCTGAAAAACCAATTGGAAAAAATACTGTTTGATCTTTTGTGGTCTACCTGAATATATATATGAAAATAGGCTGCCAAAATAGATGGCATTCTCATGCAGTATATATGAAGTAATACTGGCATGGAGTTATTTTGTAAGTCTTTCCCAAGAAAACCTGTCAGTTAAGTGAAATAGAAACTTTCCCCAGAAAGGTTCATTTAACTGGGTAATTGATCCAGAAGGCTTACTAAGCCCAGAATAGATTCCAAGAGGCGAAAGATACAGATTCATACCAACTGGTACTCAAGGATTACAGCATTCTCCTGAGATGTAGAAGACCCAAACTGAAATTCTTACCTTTCTTTTTAGACTAGTAAATATTTGGCTAAATATATAAAATTGGGAAAGAAAGATATTTCTTCATAAATCTGTTTTTCCAAGAAGCTGCCTGAGTCACAGGGAGCACAGCCAGACTTATTCATGTTACCATCACATTCAGCTGATTTCTCTCCATAGAGTAATTTCAAGGTTATTGTTTGTACTTGGGTGGAGATGCTTGTAGTCTCTCGCCTATGTTCTGTTTTCTAAGCAAAACATTTTTTTCACTCTATTTGGAATGGAAAGTTTCAAACTCACAATTTTTTAAACAATGCAATGCTCCTCAATTTTCTGTCCTGAGCCAAGTTAGATCTATGTAAATGACTAAAGCCACAAGGTTATTGCATTCTGCTGCTATACTGCTGCACAAGGCTGGACCTGTCAAACCTGCATAGTATAACCATCTTTTCTAAAAATGTGCTTGAAATAGGATTTTTATTTTTTTCACAATACTTAAGATAATTTTAATTTTTGCTGCTTCTCCTTACTCATGGCAATTTTATGTACTGCTTTCCATTTATCTTCTGGCCATAATGAAGGTCTCTGATAATGAGAATGAGGACTCTGTGATCCTTTCTCACAGCTGATGCTCCCAATTCCACATGTGGCCCCAAGATTTATACCCAGAGAGAGATCTTGTAGCAAGCATGCGCTCACAGGGATGCCCAGATATTGGCAGCACGTGTGAGAGAATGCATTTGAAAACAAGGTGGGTAAACCCATTACTGGAAAAAACTGCAGTATTGGGGACAAACATCTTCCAAGAGCTAATGAGTCCTTGGCTGGAGTGGCAATGATTCATTTGGTTGATATTCTCTTACTTGTCTTAGCTAAGTCCTCAAAAACATTGCAAATCTATTAATTGGACCTTTGTTTTCATTGTTAGCAGATTTAAGTCTGGAATGAGGTCAAGTAAGTTGCTGTTCAGACTCTGATCTTTTATCGAAAAATGTGCCTCTCGCTGAGTCTGATTGGTAGTCATCCTGCATTTCAGAGATAAACAGCACTTGTGGTGAGCACTGAATCCAGCCAACAGGAGAAGAGTGTTTATTATAGCAACAAATGTGCAGAGGTGATTCTTGCAAAATCAGATAAATGAGTTCATTTGTCCTACATGGGCCTCTCTTAAGGTCCTCTCTTCAGTGTGCTCCTAAAACTCCAATGATAATGACCCACATGATCTGCTGAATTTGAAAATTAATATTTAACTGTTTTGACTTGTAGGTACTTATGTCACAGGCAGATCCTCAATCCCATTTTGACAATGGGAACTGAAAACAAAAAAGGATAGCTTAGATCCATTTGATAAGACTGCCACCTTAAACAGTACTTGTGTTTGCCTTTTTAGAATAGGGGAAAAAAACTTGCCATACTGGAGTGGACGTCTCCAGCCTCCATTTCAGAGATCTAGGATGAAGGATGCTAAATCAAGAGCACATCTCAGTGTATTAACCCTATCTGCATTGCAGGAAAAATCACAGTTCTGTATCTGATCAGTTTGCAGATGGCAGTTTTCAATGTATATTAGCATGGAAGTAAAGTTTAACGAGATACTGTCATACTTGCTTGTACACATGTGCATACATTAGTAGAAGAATTGATTTTTGCTTTCTAAACATTGTATTTAAAATAAGCAAGCAGAACTATATCATAGCTACCAAGTGGCTTAGTGAACAGCATACCAGAAAAGCAGGATATCTCAGTTCTCAGTTCGATTCTCGTTTGTGATAATAGACTTCTGAGTGGCTTTCATCAAATTGCTTCATTTTCCTGTGCATCATCTCTAAAAAGTCAGGATAAAGAGAGCTTTTATAGGATGTTTGAGGCAAAGATTTGCTGACAGTCTGTACATTACTTCATTGGGAAATATGTTTGGTTTTGTTTTGGTTTGTTTTTGGTTTTTTTTGTTTGTTTTTTTTTTTTTTTTTTTTAATGAGCATTCAAAGCATGTAAATACTCTAAGTCCCTGACAAGAAACATAAAAGGTTGTTTCAGAAATATTCAATACTTTTATAGCACAGTTCTTGTGAGGATGTGGCTAGGAGTACTTTTCAGGACCAAGGTATTGTGCAGTGCAGAACAAGTTACAGAAGTCCCCTTATTTCTTCATGACCATGATTCTTTCTTAGTTTTGAAACTAAAGATGATACCTGTAGTGGTAATTAAGGCTCAGAGTAGGATGAACTCAGGGGTGAAGGTGGCTATCCCAGGGTACTCAGAGATCAAATAGCATGGCCGATGATTGCCTTCCTAAGTGTGTACAATTTGACACCTCCAGTGAGAGACCACCTATAGTCTAATGACCAACAGTTTAGCAAGATGTCATGCTGAAGAAGAAATGGTGCTTTTTTCATAGAGCTTCTGTATAACCCCTGTGTTGCTGCCCCCAGGGCACCACATGCACTCTTCTTGTCACCTTAAATCCTACAGAAGGGCTCAGTAAGCACACTAATGTGATGAGCGGGGAAGATCAGCACAGGCACAAACAGGTGGGGACAGGTCAAAGGGAAGTCAGTTCAAGAATGGCAGAGAGAAAATAGGAAGGGGACAGAAAAACTCTGCACTATGTACAGGAAGAGTTCAGGTTGTTGTTCCCTTAATTAGAATGTGGAGCTCATTGCCACAAGAACTCTGTGAGTCATTCATAAGATAATTGAGCTGTTGTAGGTGGCAGATTTTGGAAGAGATACAAAGCCTGTTTCAGACCACAAGCCAAATTTGGATTACTGAGGGCCTGCACCTAACATGGGTGCTGAGGCTTACACAGTTCTAACACACCAAAACCATGCTGCCTCATCTATGACAAGACCCTAAACCAGAAAGATAGCTGGACTGATCCATCCAGACCACTCACAGAGGATGTAGCAATAGCATTTTGGGCAGCAAGTATAAAATTTGGGTGAGTAACAGCTTTTGTCATTGCTTGCAATGAAACCCAGGTGACTCATCTACCCTCAAAAATTTATTTCCATGGTGCTCTCAGTGTCGTTTTTGACTGTGAAAGGCTCAAGTGAATCACTTATGAACATATTCTGGCAGCTTAGCCAAGGGATATTCTTCCAAGCCTTGTTTCTTGATGAAACAAAAATGGAAAATGAAAAAATGCATTCTGATCAAACTAGAGCTTTATCCAAAATTTCACCTGAGCCCAGGAAAATTTAGTTCAAAGTTGTCCTCTAGTCTGGAGTCAGCGATTCAAACTTAGTGTCTCTGCCTGTCAGAAAGGATAACATATAACTACTTACCTCACCAGGGCAATGCAAAAATTAGTTACTATTTGCATAGAGTGGTTGAATAATTTAAAAGTCTCCATCGCTGCTTTTGTGAAAGACTGTCTTTCTAAAGCAAAATAAAGTATTAGTAATTTCAAAGGGGTAGTAGGGGATAAGCCAGTCTCCAGAGCACAGCTTGTGTAATTTGATGATGTCAAAAAGAAACAGGCAGGTGCTGGGGAATAGCTAGGATGTGTCATGCAGAAGAATTGCTCTACTTCTTGAGCAGGCCCTCTCTCGCACTTTAATCACAGCTTTCCCTCGTTTCTTGGATAACCATACCTAATGGCATCCCTTTGCCCTCCCAGGTTTGAAAGGGTGCCTGTGCCCACACTGCAGTGAGAAGATGCACATCCCCTGCTCTCGCATCAGACCACAGAGCTACAGTGAGATGGAAGCTGTAATTTGTCTTTGGTATTTAGATTGCACTTATCAAAACAGTTCATTTACATTCACAGTCTCACCTTTGATTACACCTGACATTTTAAGTCCATTATGTTTGAAAACGTCTTGTCTGTCATTTGCATGATAGCAGAAGCAGAGTGTGCTGGGTTCCCAAAAACTCCAAGGCAAAGGACTCTTCTGTAATTGTGCTTCTTCAATTCACTGTTAGTTTGCACTTCCATCAGCTATAATGGGTGTAACACATGAGTACTGAGCAGAGCTGTGCAACAGAGACCTGTTCCAATTATTTTTAAAGTACTATACTGCAACGTCAACAACTGTGATTGGGACTCCATTCCCTGTGCACCACACGTACACATGCCAAGGACACTGTTTCTGCATTCAGCTCTTTGCGGTAGGGACTTTCCTCTTCAGGTGTATCCTGGCTGTACAGGGTCAAGAAAGACCTACTAGATTTTTTTTTCTTGAATCATTTGATTTGAATGAGAGGACTTAGAATTCAAATCGTAAGTCACTTATGTGTTATGTTTAGTTATTTAAAACTCTGGTGTCCAGGTTTTCTCCGTCTTTAAAACAGGCGGCCTTTCATCTCTACAGGGTGTCACCACTCACTTTGTTCAGGCACAATACATTACCCAAGGTTGCAGATGCAGTGACTTGGATAGGTTTGGAAGAAGAAACAGAATGATGGCCAAACCCCTGACAATATCAGTGTAGAAAGCTTTTTTATTTATATTTTATTGCCTGAGTGTTCATTAGATACCTAAACACCCTTAAATCCCTGCATAAAGGGTGGAGGAAGAAAGGAGGAGATCAGAATGGGATTACCACGAAGGCAGGAGTGTTGAGGAGTCTCCCTAAGGTTTGGGAATGCCAGCTTGGTCTCCTAGGCTTGTGCTGTCCATTCAAGCATGGCCATTTGTGATTTCACCTGCAGAGACATTTGGGTCTGTAAAACAGAAAAAAACATAGGAAATATGGACATTTAATTTTTACTTCCCTGGGAGGCCTCACAGGTATGGTTGGCATTTATTTGCATCAAAACATCCTTCTAGCTAGGAGTTTCCCGACTGAGACAAGCGTGTATCATCATGTACCATAGCACAGGGAAGCATCCCCATATGAGCAGGTTTACCTCTTACACGCAGTCAGTGTGCTTGAGCAGTGTTATTTGTGCTCTGCACCCCCTTCCAGGATTTCTGGAAGAAATGAGAAGATGAACAAAATAGGGAAGCAAAAGGGAAGAGAAGGAGGAGAAAAAATGAGCTGTATGCTGACCCTGCCAGCCACTGGGGAATGTTCTTTCCTATTTGCATAAGTATTAGTTTTATTATTTTAACTCATTGCTTCTCTCTCTCTTTAGCTTTGTTTGAGGTTGGGATTAGTTAGCATAAGATATTACAGAATATGAATTGCAGCAAAATTCTGCCTTATTCCACAGCAGAGGTGACCAAGACAGAAAAAAGCAACTTGTCATCGGTATTTCTGCGAAAAGATTCAGAAAGGATTTTAACCTGCGTAATTTTCATGTATAACAGGAACTAAAGGAAAATGGATTGCATTGAAAGAAAAAGGTGGCCTTCTCTACACACCCAATCTTTCAACAGTTCATTTCTGTTATTTCTATAACAAAAGACAACAGTCCCAACAGAGAGGGCAATGTACCGTGAATTTTCCACTTCTGAGTATATACCCCCTGTGGTAAAATTCATAGCAATAACCAAGAAGCTACTAAAAGAGAGCAACTTTTGGTCTAGATTTTTTTTTTACATTCAAAATATCATTTATAACCAAAATCCCTTTGAACCTTATTAAGACATTCCAGCAAACATTTTTGCTTCATTTTCCTGCCTACATTAGCCCAAAGGTTAGAAGCAACTACCTTATGCATGCAAATGTCCACGGGTATATGCTTTCACATGAGAGCCCTAGCTCTGCAGGGATATAAACAATGGACAACATGGTGCCGAAAAGATCTGTAAGAGCAGCTTTCAAAAAGCAACAGCTGCTGAGTGTGTTCTCACTAGTATGTATTTGAAACTAGGTTTCAGAACTAGAAGGTCTTTTCTTTTGAAACTATATTGGTTGCACAGAGATTTGTGTGGATGGTGGAAAAGGACATGGAAGCTCCAAATGTCCCATTGCATAAAATGTCCCTTTATTCTCTTCCCTTTCTGACAGAAGATGCTCCTTTCTCTTCTCTTCTCTTTTGTTTTTTTCAAAGCTGTTTCTTTCTATCTACAAGTGAAAAGTGCACTCATTTAAAGATATATTTCTTCATTAAAGGTGAAATAAAAACATACAGCAGAATTATATTGTGCATAATGCAGTCCCCATCATATTATGAAGTACTAGCAACAAGAAATATTGTCATCAATGTTGTCGTACTTTCATTAAGCAAATGCTGCTGGAGACAGTGCTCAGATTTTCTTCATTTTTCTGTTACATTATCCATCGGCCTTTATTTTCTAGTGATTATGGGAACAATTGAACGTTACACCTATAAGTTCTTGTTGTTTGCTCCATCATTTTCTTTTAACAGGTTTCAGCAGCAGAGGAGATTAAACCAAGGAAATCTTGTAACAGAAAAATAAGAAGATCTGATTATGTGCATACAGCAAGTACTGAGGGAGGGGCAGCTTGTTTTAAGCTATGTCTATAGGGCACTTTCACCATTTGAGTTCCTAGGCACACAGTTTGCCACTTTCTCTTATTTTGTAGACACATTTCACGGAAAAGTCCAACTACTTGTAAAACAGTGCTTTGATGCACACTTATTCAAAAGGGAATAGGGACTGGGTTTGCTTTTTATCCAACAAATTAAAATGGACGTGGGCTTCAGCACTTAAATTCCAGCTACAGCCAAAACAATACCTTTGACACCCTCGCTGTCACTGCCTTGAAGGTAGCTGGGTCAACCTCGTCTGACACGAAGAACTGTTCGTGCACTGGGCATCCCCCCATGCCACAAGGTGCTCCTCTCTTGGCTGGACTAAGTAACCAAGCACTTTGTTTCTGCTGAAACCTGGTGAATTCTGGCAGCTGAGAGTGCTTCTGCCCATGGGAAGGAATGAGCTCGCTCCAGTCATCGTTGTCTGAGCCTGCCGAGCTGATGGGACAGGACACAGCAAGAAAAGCAGCAGCTGACACAGAGAGCAGCGGTGGCAGCTGTTGCTTTGTCCCTTTTCATGTCCTTAGACCTTTCCAAGGTGTGGAGATCGCAGCGCTTGCTTAGGAGTGGGACAACTGCTGTCGGTGTTCAGTTTCCAACTAGAGCATCTTAATCAGCAGGCTGCAGTTCCCTGTGCAAGCTGTACCACCTTGCTGGAAAAGAGTTTAAGATTAAACCAAAACAGGGAGGATGCAAAAATCTGCAGTGTTAATGGAGCATTCAGCTGAAAAGTGTTGTTGATTCCTGAGGTCTCTGAGGTTTATGGTTGGACTCAATGATCAACCTAAATGATCCTATGATTCTATGACTGCTACTGTATTTTATGCTGTTACTGCAAACATATAAAAATGTACAAAACCAATCAATCAACCAACCCAAACCCTACCAACGAGCAACTCTTGCTCCACTCTGTGATTTTCTTTAGTAAGGCACAGACATAAGGTGCCTTCCCTCAGGATAATGTTCTAGATGGCAGATGGAGCTTCTGCCCTGTAGTTCCTGGTCAATGCCTAAGGCATTGGCCCACTGATGCAGCAGGATGCAAATTGTCTGATTGGAGGTGACTTGCTTCTTGCTAGTCAGGCTAGAATAGATGCTATTAGCTCAGCAGTGTGGGAATGCCAAGCACACAGGTCTCTCCTCCAAGGCAGAGAGGTTCTTGTAAATTAGGTGCTGCAAAGGCCACGTTTAGCTTTTGTCCTGTTGCTACTAACCCCTGGGACCTCTCTGGCAGCATAGAACTACCTTAAATGTGGTTGCGAGTGAAATTTAATTTCCCTCTGAGTAGTTGCAGCAACATAAAGAAGCCTGACTCCAGGAACAGGAAGACATATATGCAAAAGCTCTGCAGGTAATGAAAGGATTCTTCTTTGTTTCCACCACAGCAGCTGGAGATGAACTACCACTGTTCGGTTGCTTCCAGGGCAAAGATAGCCTAGTTAATCTGAGCTGTCCTCAGTCCACATCACAGAAGGAGGTATCATGCTGTAAGAGATTGAGATGTTATGTGGAGGAGAAAATAATTCAGCTACAGCTTGACCTATCTCCATAACAGCACCTGCATGCTGATTTTTCCCTTTAAAATTGTTGGTGTTTTAAAATCTACTTAGAATCATTAAATGAGAGTTGTTTGGGCTTGTAGCTGGGAGGAACAGGGTCCTACCTGCTTCACGCAGAGGGAGCACAAGGCTGTTTGTAGCTGGCAAATATTTCACAGAAGAGAAGGACACATTGTCAAAGTGACAGAGCTCATGGTACTCTATGGTCCAGAAAAAAACATGCCATAAACTAGCTCCGGTCAGCTCTCCTCTCAAAAGACAGCAAAGAGGAGTTTGTGCTAAAGCAGTTTGCTACAATACATCTCCGATGGCCAATCTCACTTTGAAGCCTCTATGATAAAAGAAGCTGCATTTCAGTGCAGAGACAGAAAGAATAGCTAATAGATAAGCAGCCTCACACAGAACATTTTTGGCCACCCTCCTGGTGTAAGGCAGATTGGTCTGAAGCCCTGCAGGGACCTTGAGCATCAGCAAGGGTGTGACCAGGGTGACCTGGATATCCAAGTGCCACGCTACAACCTGGCTTTGGAGAAGCATGGTGTTCTAAGGTCGAGGGGGCACAGTGTGTGTTTTGTGAGATCTACCACCCTGTCCTGGGATGCTCCGAGGACTCCCTCCCTCTGTCAGGCACGTGTCTCCAGGGAGTGTTCAAGGACCTTCTACACAGACAGTGTCTTTACAGAACTGCCATGCTTTGCAATCTGGGAAAGTTTGCTCCTTTCTTTATTTTCTCCAGTAGGGATTATTCATGTATATTACTGTGGCCATGTAAGGAAAGGAAACATACATACATGTACACGAATTCATTACCCACTGTTTTAGCCACACATGACCACAAACTGTTTCCCAAATGCTGCCTTTAAAATAAGCTTGCAGATGTGGAGAAATATATGGTAAACAGCACAGGAAGATTCGCTCAGAGGGATGTGGCTGTCTAGAGGAGCCCCCCTTATCACTCCCTGGCAGAGATTGCCCTCTCTAGGACCTAATGGAGAAGAAACCAGACTTCAGCACAGCCCCCTCTCTTCTGCCTCCCTCCCATGTTGCAGCTGTAGCAGTATTCTGTCTCCCGCTCTGTTGCTATGCCAGCTTCAGTCAGAGGTTATCTGTATAGTAATACACAGCTAGTTATGGATAACAGCACTACTTTTATAGCATAACACAGAATAAATGAGCAAAATAAACTGAGGATGAACATATTATTGCTGGAGGACTGCAGGGTCCTTCCTGGAGCAGCATAGCACTTGTTTCTTGCTTTCCCTGGGTGTGGGTTTGCTGGCCAAAATTCACTGGTAACACCAGTAGATCCACTCAGCCTGCAAGGAGAATGTATGTGTGTGCGTCTGTGTGTCCCTGCCTTGGGGCTTTTGGTTTCCAACCTATTTACAATACCTCAGCATGTTCTTCTCATACCCTGTTGCTCATCGTGGTACAACAGTCACTCCTGCTGATCTCTGTGGGTCTCTGGCCAGCGCCTGTGTTGCATAACACATGAGTATTAGGGCTCTGCCTTGTGGTCTCAGGAGATTGTGGCGGCTGTGATTTAAGAGCTTATTGGCACTTACTCTGGTAAGTGCCTCTACCAGACATTACATCTTTCCTAGAGCCCCAGCAGTTCAAAACCCCAAACTGACAGAAACCACTTCTGATTTCAGCTTGGTTACAGATTTTGAGCAACCAACTGCAGGGGATGAGGAGCAGAGGCGCTGTCCGTTCTGCTGGCTCAGCCAGCATGCAGTAATTCTTGGCAGATGGCTGGGCAGGGTACCACCTTAAGCTCCCCCCCAGCATGAATCTTAGCCCCATGACAGCAGCAGGTGCACAGCAAAATCATGGAAATTGTTTTGTTAAAAACTGACAAAGAGTAACCTGTGCACTATAAAGACCAGATGCATACAGTGCCTGGTTTTAGACCTCAGGCTTTCAGTGTGACCGACAAAGGTGCATTGGCTCAGGCCATGCAGGTGGCAGGATATTCTCTCTTTCAAGCTCTGGAAGACCAGCAGATTCCTAGAAATTACTGCTGTACATGTTTCATCTGCTCTGTGTTTCCCATCATTCTTTCTGTTTTGCTTTTGCATGTCCATTTGCAATCCCTTATCCAAAATCTTTTTCCACAGTTTCTTATACATACTGATGTCCAGTACAGCATAACAGAGCCTGATTGGCCCACAATCAATTATTAATAATAAAAACCGTGTACTATTGTCTGATATGTCGTAAGTCATTGATAGCGGAGAATAATTTACTGCTTTTTCTCTTTCTCTTACCAAAAAATTTGATGATACTTTGGTACTCCTGCCCTGACACTGTGTGTCACTTCAGAGACCTTCACAGGCCACTGAGTTACAAATAGCTGTCACTTTGTGAGACTCAAGCAAGCTTTATGTAGCAGTTTGTCATGTAGCATTACTGAGATCAGCACCAATTTCACCTATAAACAGGTGCTACTTCCCATTCTTGAGGGATTTCTTTGGTGGGAGGAAGTATATTAAAAATAGACACTCTTAGTTTTGCAATTATTTCAGAAATCAAGTTTAAAATACAGTTTTAAGGATAACTCTTTAGTGACAATGGATTTTGCATTAGACTGTCTCCTCTGTTCAGTTCAGGTCCTCTTTTCAAGCAGTGGGGTATGGTATCACTCTCTGAGGTAGCCCAGATTTGGGAATTAAACTGCTTCACTAGATAATTTACCAATCCCCCTCTCCATTTCTTTGTCCTTCCTACAGTACAGGCTGCCTTCTTCAGCAGGTTGCAATCTTCAACAATCAGATTATACATTTTGGTGGCACAAAGCCTCAGCACCACAAAATTCAGATATAGCCTTGATGGTGTGAAGATGTGTCCATCTCCTTTAAAAAAAAAAAAGTTAAACATCACATCAAACAAAGCGTACATATCTTAGAAATTCATACTAAAATAAGAGAAACAAACCTCTGCCCACCCAAGAGAGCTGTATTTCTTAAAAGCTTCCATTACCTGCGGAGACAAAGGAGTTATGTTTTTCTCCCTCATTGCACAAAGACTACAAAGGCATCCCAGTGTGAGATGCTCTCTCTGCAACAATTTTGCATGGCACATTGGTAGCCCTTTTTCCATCGAGTCCCTCTTGAGTGGCACTGCTGCAGTTCCTAGGAAATGCGTTAAGCCAACACCAGACTAAAAAGTAACCTCACTAAGTGCAACACACTTACGTAGGAACGAAACCTGTCCTCTGGACATTTAGTCAGCAAGAGCAATACTGTAAGAGGAAGAAGCCAGACACCAGTCACCACAGTTTAGCATTACTCAAAGAGTAAAATAAAGCTGAAAAGTTACCCAAGCAGCACAAGGTCACCTTCTAAATCAAAACCTTACATGATACCATTGCTAGTATGTCCCATCCAGGTGGGGTGGTTCTCCACCTCACCGTCCTATTATAGGTGTCTTTTTTGAGTCTTGTGCAGTTTAGGCATTAAAAAGTCTTTTACACATAATGCAGGACTAAGCTGCAACATGAATACTAACATAACAGAGCTTTTCAGAGAAAGGTTTCCAGAATTTTATCTCACTTCTGGAAATGGCTAAGCTGTGTCAGTTAAGATTTCGTCCATCCTTTCTCCGGACAAGTAAATACAAACAAGTTAGTCTGAGGCATCCTTGCAGCATGGAAAAATCCCATACCAGTATTTATTGTCTGATAAGGCTAAAATATTTTTTTTAACCAATGCTAGCAAGAACCTAACCAGTAGGATATGCCTTCAATGACAAATGCTAAATAAAAAGCTGATCAAGCAAGAATGGCCTATTGTCTCCGCTTCAACTAGGGTGAATATTCAACATAGAAATGTCTTGCACCACATTTTTTCTCAGTTTCCTCTGTGCTTAGGCAAATTTGTGGTTTAGGTTCGGAGCAGCGTCGCCCCAGTGTTAGAGGTACACTGGCCAAAGCTGTCCCTACAGCTCGGACAATACCATCTGGCCTTGATGTTCATCTCCATTAATAATTTTTGGCTTTGGCTAGCAGCTGAGCAAAAAGGGCCTCACCTGACTGTGGCGGGTTGGCCCTTGGCTGGGGCCAAACCACACACACCCGCTCACACAGTCCCCGCCCCCATCCAATCTTAGGGGAGAGAATTAAAGAGGTAAATGGCAAAGAAGACTCGTGGGTTGAGATAAGGACAATTTAATAACTAAACTACAATAATACTGGAAATAATACTATATACAAATATGCAATGTGATACACAGTGATTCTGCCCCTCCCCACCTGATGACCAAAGACCCAGCCCACTCCCGGCCAATGAGCCTGGAGGAGGGAGGGAATGGGTGATACACAATGATACTGCCCCCCCCAAAAGGCTCAGCCTGTTGCCAGCTAATTA
>VZTO01010186.1:131817-159236 GCA_013400615.1 Syrrhaptes paradoxus
GGAGAGAGGCTGAATGTATTTTGTCCTTGAGAGTATCGTAGCAATAACTATAAACGTTCTTTTCCTATCAGTTTTCTCGTGAGCAGGAATCCAAAACATAGCTTCTTGCTAACTATTTATGAAGAGAAGGAAGAAAAAAAAAAAAAATTAACTCTCCTCTGCTTAACCCACGACACGTGACTTAACTCATCATTTCTGCTGCTCTCTGCAGTACCATGCAGGATCTTGCTGGGTCTGACACTCACTAAGAGTCAGCTCAGTGCCACCTTCTACCCCCAATCCGTCCAAGATCATAGATCCTCACTGGAGTTCAAAATCAGCAGGAACCCAGGATTTTATTCCCTCTCACATCTAGTTAAGCTACTAAACCAATTCTGATTTTGCAGGTCTTTCTGATATCCCCCCAACATAACAAGCAAGAAAGCTTTTGAAAAAAGGATCTTTTCTCTAGTTGTCTTGCTCAGTGCTCACCAGCTGTTGAAGGCAAAGAAATTTGTATCTCTATAGCTTCAAGCCACATGGCTTAGCTCCACTGTCAGTTTTCCAAGCCACAATTATAAGGAATACTAACTACCTACTCATGCTATTATCTGTCACTAGACATTAATATGTGGGGCAGTGCTTGGACATTAGAGTTTTCTGGAGAATGCTAATGATGTAATGGTAGGGGAGGAGAACCTTTTTGATGGTACAATAACCGAAGAGAGAGAAATCAGGCCAAACTGTTGTAAACCAGTAATATATCTAACAAACCAATACAATCAAGTAGAAGAAAAATCACTTTAACTGGCTTTGTATTTGCGTTCGTGATCAAGGTCTCATTTGTGCAATTATTGTTTATAATATTGTATTGATCCTTTTGCAAAGGAACAACCGTACATATTTTTATAGAAAGAAGATAATAAAAAAATTAAAAGATAGTGTTCTTGTAAACATGGATGGGCTGGAAGATTTAAAAAAACATTTCACTATTCTGAAGGCTATAGCTCAACTTTTTACCAGTAATGGATCAGATACTCAAACTCACTCTGCTCATCCAAATCACTTACTTATGGTAAGAAATTGATTTGCAGAAAATTCCTTTGCCTTGTCTTTGGAGCTGTTTCCTACATTGTTTAGGCATTTGTAGGTATGAGAAGTGGACAAAACTTCTGGAAGTACTGAGTTCCTAAAGAAACTGATTATGCATCTAGGAGGGTTTTTTGAAGTACTTAAATACCTTGTAATCTATTTCGGTGGGTGCCAGCTCACTGTAATACCTCCACAGACCTCACCAGGTATGTATTTGAATCCCAGATGGCTTGGAAAATATACTGCAACCACCTCTTCCACTTGGTGGCACTGAGCATTTTACAACTTATCTGCATTTTGGAAATCCTTAGCATACATTTTAAGTAAATTTATTTCCCCGTAACAGGCTCCAGGGATGAGATAAACACATTTCTGAGAAACTGTAAGAGACCCTGAGCAGATCTATCTCAAATATCCTGTGCTGGCTGCTTTTTCACAAGGGCAAATTATACCAGTTTGCGGTTTCAGGCTCAGAGCATCTCCTGAGATGCAGGGAGATTGTGTCCAGCAAAATCAGCATACATTTTACAGTTTTTAACACAGGTAATCTAGGCCTAGATCAAATATTTATGCTATTCCAGCAAGTTGCAATGCAAGTCAGTCTGTCAATCATGCCCCCACACAGACTCATTATACCTTTTGATTGCCGGATGCAACAGAGTTGAAAACAGAGGCTCCTAAAATGGTGTCATTGCTCTTCTTGTAAGCAATCAGTTACTCCTAAATTGCTTAATAAAGATATGATTTTATGATGTCTCTTTTAGTCTCCCTCTATATTCTGTCCAAATGCTCAAAATATCGAGCTGCCCTAGAAATCCCCCTCCTTGCAAGTAGCATAAAATGATCTTCATCCTGCAGCTGAGATTACTTCCAACACAGACTAATATTCATCCAGCAGTGGGCTTTGATAGTCAGCTCTGATCCAGGCAGTCCTAGCAATCCCTCTGTGCATGGGAATTTCTGAATTTCAGATGGGACTGCAATGAAGTCCGTTAGTGTCAACATGCTCAGCAGCCCCTGACAGCAACAAGCACCGCAGTGCTGTGGTGGCAATGAAATACTGCTGCTATAGTTAGGCATGAGCAGAATGTATTTGATGGAAGATAATTGGAAAAGTAGTCATAAACCAGCATGTTCTCCGTAATGGACAGATCAAAATCTTCATTTTGTTAGGATGTGGCCTCCCCAGCAAACAAGGTCTGCTAAGTATGTGGGAATAACCTTGTATTGATATGGAGAATGTAATTTCTATGTCAGTTTAAGCTGATCTAAGACTGTATTGCTGCTGAACATGATGTCTCATTCCCTCTTCTGACTTGTGTTTCAAGTCCCTCTGCCGACCTCTCAGTAATACAAGTAAAAGGGCAGGAAAATACAGGAAGCAGGGGGACACCTCTTCTGATAGTGGGTTGCTTGGTGCAGAAAAATAGCCAGACTGCCTGTTGAGGAGCTGCCTGGAAGGACAGAAATCCTCTGCTGTCTGTGGGCCAAAGAAGAACAAATACAGAGAAGAATCTTACTGAAAGCTTTCAAATTGGTAATAGCATAAAGCAGGGGATGTACTGCAGGAGCACCACAAATCTCCTTTGAGCAGTGAGCCCTCCTGTGTTTTCTAGAGGATGCTGGATAAGAAGTTGTCTTAGCAAAGCAGCAGAGATGCAACAGCAGCAGGTAGGCACTGAACTTGACTGTAGTCAATAAATGAGAGCCACTTAAGCTTGATGTCTGAACCTCAGCCATCTTCTTGTGGTTTTACCTGTGAGAGTTTCACCATGGGAAAGAACAACAGGTAAAATCTGAGCTACACTTAGGCAGTGCATTGCTAAATTATTCTATACAAAGGAAATCAAAATATTTCCTTCCTAAGCGTTGATCCAGGAACATTTCCAATTTCTTCCCTCCTTCTGCTGCACAGCTCCAGACCAGAGCCATATCCTTCCAATTCCTCAGTGCTCTGCTTTCTGTCTTCCTTGTGTTGTGTCTCTGCCTAGCATCCATACCCCCAGAGTGAAGCACTTGTGGGAGTTTAGTCCTGGCAAAGGGTCATGCAGAGCAAGCACAGAACCCCTGAGCTACAGCCTCACAAGGGACAGAGTTAACACATGCAAGTGGTCCCATGAGAACTGTCTGCAGCACCTTTCCCTTCACCTGGGGCATACCTGGGAAAGAACAAAAGCTGGTGTAGGGCAGTTTCATACGTTGATGCAACTCAGTGGGATGAAAGCTACTTGGGCTACATGGGGTTTCATACAACCACAGGGACAGCCCATGTCTGCCTAAGACTGGCTTTGGGACAAATAATTCCCATAGCAACAGCTTAAGACACTAAGTTTTAACTTTTCGCTGGCAGCACATCCAAGCCTTAGCTGAACACAGCCTCTTTAGCCCTCTCCTAATCACAAAATATTGGGTGTTTAAGACACCACCACCAGTGTACAGACTTTCTCCTTGGCAAAAAAAAAGTTGACAGCAAATATCCATACACTAGAAAGATTTCACAGTGACTGAAACAGCAGCTCAGGTGCTCATTGTACATCAACACATGGAGCTGTTGTAGTAGCAGTTAAGCTTTCTGTTACGTGGCCTCCTTTGCTGTCACTTGAACTTCAAGAGCTCATTAAGCTTGCCTGAAATACATCTTCAACAAGAAACAAGGAGAAACAGGAAAGCAGCTGCATGGAAAGGTTGAAAAGCAGCAAGGGAGAGGCTCTGGTGTTTTTTCTCAGTCCAAGTTGTTCATTGTTCTGCACAAGAGCATTTTTTCTGTTCCTACCTGCTACTGCAACCACTGCCTCAATCATCATTCGGTTACTGCAGTCTTTAGGAAAGGATGTTTATGAGATAATCCATCTTTCTTCATATGCATAATAAAAATAAATTAATAGCTACATTAATAAAGCAGCTACAGTATTTAAAGTTCTTTTCTTCATTTTTAGTATAAATCATGAATCCCCTCCTGCCCAAGTTATACCACAGAGCACAATTCTTACTCAGAATTCAGAACTTTCAAATATTTTTTTTATTATTTATATCAACTTACCTTCTCTACCTACTAGCAAACCCCCAGCTATTCTACTGACTGAAGGCACTAATTAGGAACAAAACATGCATTACAGTTTTTGGAAATCCTATGGCTACTTCAAAATTTAAGCAAACGGTTTGTAAAGTTATACATATCATGACAGTGGATTAGCACTATACATTTCTTCTCAAAAGATTGTGCAACTATTCCTCATCAACCTCCAGACTTGCATACCAACAGCTGGAATTGCTTTCACTATTACTTCCTAGCAAGTGTTGTGAATGATCACTGCAGAAATCCCGTAACATTCAGAATCTTGGCATGATGAAAATTAATCTTCATTTTAGGAACAAGGAAGCAAGCAAATGTGAATGTTAATGTAATTAAATTTGCCAATTGGGGAATGTTGGGCATGAAGCTTGAATTTATGACTAACGTCACTTTTTCACAGCTGTGATGCATGTGTGTGTAGAGGAGAGAGATGTACTGAATTCTAAAATATTTAACATTTACAAATATGTATCATGCTCCCTCTGTGTGGTTTGGTGTAATTCCAAATGAAGCTACCAAAACCATTTCTGTCTTATACTTAGGATATTTTACCTGCTTTTGCTTCTACATGGTGCATGACTGCTAGCCCCAATGCTAGATCTGAGGGCAAACTATAAAAATCTGGAAACATGCTCAGTTTCCCCCTTTGTTCTCTCTTTTGATTTTGGAACTCAGAAGGGGATTTCTTCTCCTTGATTTTCTTTGCCTGTGGCCAGCAGGCAAAACTATCTGCTGCAAAAGAAGACATTTCACACAAATTAACCTAATTTGTAAGAATTAACCTAAGTGTAAGAATTATATTTCTGTATAAGACAGTAATGACTAAACTTATACATCTGAGCTAGAGAAATCCAAAGAACAACAAAATTATTTCATTTTGCCCACCACTATTCCTGATTTGGCACAAGACAGTACATGACTGTGTCAGAGGATGTGAGGTATTCGGACACTTGGAAACACACCCTGGAAATAAATTTGGTCCCACGCATTGTAAGGGCTTCACCCTCAATTTTTGCATACCCATATTGAACCCAGCCTTTCAACTGGCACCTGCCTGTGAGAATCTGCCACAGTAACTCCTTTTCATTTTATTTCAGGCATAAATGAATTCACTCACAGCTGAAGACACACAAAATTCAGTTCCCAACTAGGAAAGACCCACTGAATTCAAAAGCAATCTACTCTTGTCTTTCAAGGTCAAAGGCATGCTGTCCCTGGGGTTAAAAATGTAGCTGTACCAAATATTCATTTCCTTTCCCCCAAACCAACCTGGTAAGACTATGGAGAGCATGGTGGGTTAAAGCCCAACATGACAATACCACAGCTAGGTCATCAGGAGTGCCCCAGATTTTCAGTAGGTCATGAACTTTGTCTGATATACTTGCCTTACCGGTAGTGTCTCTCTAGTACTCCCTCCCAATCACAGCTTCTCCCCTTCAGCCTCAGCAGAGAAGGAAAAGTGATCGAACCCTGCCCTGTGAGACTGGAATGGCATGTGACTTCCCTCAGCCATGAAAGAGCAGCAACGTCTGTGAACTTCAGGCTCAGTCTCATTTTTCTCCTCCCTTTTTTACAATCAGGGAGGATGACAGCCAGCAGGGAAACACTCACTGTTGGGTATCCCAGGCCAGCTGTAGGGCTCTCTTTTCTTCTCGAGAGGCTTCGGCACTCACTGTGCCTCTCAGCCTCTTTCATCCACTTCTGCAAGGCAAGGGAGTATGAATGCCACTTCTCCAGAGAGGAGGCAGAGGGAAGAAACAAAAAGAGCCTGCTCCCACCACTCCTCGAGGCCAGCCTTGAGGACAGGAGAGAAGGGATGGAGGACAGCCTAACCAGCCCTGCTGTCTGTTCAGCTCACTCAACAGGCACCAACACATCTCAGTGAGATGTGTTAAACACCCTTCATCAGCTGTTCTAATGCAGTAAATTGTGGGATCCCTCATTCTGCCTCCGCTCTTCCTTTCCCAGGAAAATGCAGGAACAGGCTTCACTGACCTGAAGGCCACGTAAAGCAGTTTGCCCCTTGCTTAATGGATTTACCTTACCTTTAATGAGCATATCTTCGTGGAAGGTTTACATGCATTTAGCTTTACTTTTTTTTCTTCAGTTCATTAAACTGATAATGAAGATAAAGCTCAAGTACTAGGACTGCCAATGCGCTGGTCATAGCTAAAGTGGAACAACCATTAAAACCCAAACTAACTGCTTCAGGTAGGATTTCAGTTATAGAGCTATTAATTTAAGCATTTTGCCGTGCTACTGAGGTCCCTTTTTCATGCATATAATAAAAATGAATCTATTAATCTTCAATGTGCATATTTCCAGAAAGAAATGAACAGGAACATTTTAATTTTCAATCAGCATTTCTGGTGGATGAACACAATTAAGTACCATCATCTAAAATATCTGTGATAGCTTAAGGGTGCAGAGTGAAACTACATGAATAAATAAAAGAGCCAGTGAATGAGTCATAAAAACTTACACCTAAACCACAGAATTCTTCTTTAAAATAATAAATCAGGATTAACCTAACCTCATGCACATATTCATGTGTGCATACCTATGTGCTCAACCTGCATTTCTAATCTCTTCAAAACCATCCACTTCTGTTTGAACCAGTGGGCACACGTATGGTTTTATGATGCTATTCCAAGCAGAAAAAAAATGCAGGCAATCCAAAAATCACTATAGAACATTTATAGGCATTATTTTATAAATGTATAAATGCTGATCTATTTTCTGTTACAAAGCTGTTCCACAGGATCCATTATAAAACCTTACTTTTCATTATTTCCCTTGTGCCTGCTTCAGGCAACCTCCAAGCTCTCCATGCATCCTTAGGCACCCTTGGCCAAAGAAATTTCTGATTTAAGCGAAGATGGGACAAGGGCTCGTCTTGCAGAAGAAGTCAAGCAAAACACACCAACTGCAGAGCTGCCTGGCCTGCTTAAGCCATAAGGGTGGGAGGAGAAACTGGAACTGGCAGGGCAGAAAGATCAGGAGCCACAGGTGGAGGAGAAAGGAAAGACTTTGACAACAAAGAGGGATGCAGGGAGAAATGATCCAGAGGGATGAAAGCCCAAGACAGAAACAATGACATGGAGATGGGAGAGAAATTACTGCTGAACAGGAGCATCAGGAGGTAGACAGGAGCTAAAACAGATCACCCTGGGTGGCAGGCAAGAGCAGGGCAGAGTATGGGGATCAGATGAAGAATAGATGGGATTCACCAAGCGAACATGTGGATCAAATGCAAACAACAAGACTGGGAGAGATTTCTGTAGATAGATCCCACAAAAAGTAGGTGTGTTGTAAAGTGATGGCATTGTGGAAGCAAAAAAAGATAAATCACATCCCTAAATGCAAATTTATTTAGGTTTCACAGCACATATTTAGAAAGGGTGGGATTAATTTGCCATTTCTGTTAAGCACTTGAATTACTTAATTTCTTTTTTTTTCCCTTTCTCTTAAAGTATTTTTGTGCGTAGTATTTATTCTCTGCACACTCCCACAAACACATGTACCTACAGTGCAAATAAATGAACTACTGGAAGATAAAAGTACTAGCTGAAAAAGTGTTAATGAATTCCTCAGAGCTTTGAGAAGTGGTGAGCAACAACCACCAAAATAAATACCATCCACTGAAGAATATTTTTAAACCAACTTGCTCACTGAACACTTTTCCCAGTCATATTTATTATAAAATACACTATGAAGTGATTTGTCTGAATTTTGGAAGGGAATCCCCTGGAAACTAAATCATAATCAAAACTGCAATGAAAAAGATGAAAAGTGTTCAAATAGACCATATTAAAACTTGCTTTTTACATTCTAGTATCCTCAGGAAGTTCTTCGTCGCATATTTCTTCTTTCCTGATGCTAGCTCTACATTCAATTTTTCCTTTCTGTCAAATCTATTTCACTGACAGTCTTTGCAGCTTGGACACTTTCTTAGTGGCAGCAGCTGTATTTCTTTGTTGTCTCATCATCTACTTCCTTTCAGGTATAGGTTTTACCTGTGATACTACAAAGCCAAATGTGCTTGAAAATTGTTTCATAAGATTATGGGAGCTTTAGACTTTCATTAAAGATTTATTTATTCTACTGAATGGATGTACTATTTCAACAGTGTGACAATAAAATTCACACCTATGAAAGGTCCACTAACAATATTTTGCTCATTAAGAATGGATTTGTAATGGGCTACCAAAAATAACTCTTTGCTTTCTTTTTAATAGTGTGAGGATGCATTTACAAGTCTGTGGCTTTTATTAAATTAACTAAAGAGTAATATTTCTATAAATAAACAAGATACTGATTCTCGAGTTGAACAACATATCAAAAGTTCTTGTTCAACCTCTAGTATTGCAGGAAATGTAATCAAAGAAATTTTACACTTTATGGCATACTCAGCAAAGGCAGGCAAAGTTTTCCTTACTTAAAAATAGAACCTGCAAGTTCCTGGTTGGAACATACACATGTACCTAATCCGTGCAGCAGTGGCAAATGTCACAGTTTAATACTTAATGATCTTATGTCAAAATGTTTTTGTATGTCCTGTAAATGACATTAATTATAATTAATTACTTTTTAATACTGCCTTTTTCTTTTTATGTACTAACAGATGATGATGTCTACTGTATATATTTGTTTAAGTAATCCTTTGATGGCCAGTAGAGATGAGCAGCATGGTACAGGAGAGATGTTGATACTGAAAATAGAAGCAAGGCTCCACCAAACTCTCCTCAACTGGAGAGAAAAATTTAACAGCCATCCACTCATCCACTGTCAGAACAAGTCATCTACATGTAATAGGATATGATGGGAAAGGAAAAAAAAAGAACTCAAAACAAAACCAAAAAGGGGAAAGAAACAAACGTCACTACTAGTTCTGATAAGAACATCTTATTTTCCTAGTTTTTGCTGCTGGTTATTCCTTTGCAAACATACCTTCCATCAGGGCCTTCTATGTGGAAACGTCTTCCCTGGAGCAATTCAGCTCGAAGTGTTCACTACTCCAGTGGACAACATGGCCAGGAAAAGGAGTGGAAATGAGACGTCTCCTGCCTGGCCACAGCAAGTTTAAGAGTTCCCTAGACAAAGTGTTTTTCTTAATATACTTCCAAGAGCTAAATTTTTTTCTAAGTGCATTGTTTGAAAGGAAAATACAAAATCTACTTATGTTCTACCAAAGTCAGCCACTCGTGGAGCTCTGCAGCTCTCACTTGCCAAACACTGACTTGTTCAACCTTGCAGTAATATCCCCTGAGACAAGACCTCCACAGAAAACACAGTAGTGCTACGCTCCTTCACAAATATCATTAAAGCCAACAATCTGTGCATCTCATCTCGGCAAATTCTCAATAGCAAAATTTGGGGCCTGAAGTGTGGAAATGGTCTAACAATAAGCTCTCGATTTGGTCTCCTCTCTGCCACTGCCTCTTCCCTGAGGAAGAAGTTCTCTGTCTCACAGTTAACCTTTGTTTCTGTTTCTCTGGCTGGCAAGCAGACTCAATGCCCAGTGTGAGTGAGATGTGATGCTTGGACTAACCTGCTATTTGCAGATGGACTGCAGGAGGAGCAGAAGAATTGTCTCACACTGCCCCTTCCTGCACCAGATGTGCTAAAATCACATCTCAAGTCACAATGACAGCAAAGAAAACACAAAGCCCATGATGAAGAGCACTTGGTATTTCCAGAAAGCTAAGGCAAAGCCCCCAGCTCCCAAGATCATGCACACAGCAATGGGGCATCCCTGTAGTGCAACACACAGCTTGCACTGAATGCAGGTATCAGAGACAAATTACTCTGGAAGACTTATATCCATCTCTCTCCAGATAAAATTTGAAGGAGAAATTGCATTCTCCCCAAGGATGGCAGATGGGGGGAGGGGGGGGGGAAATGTGGGTGTACTTCCATAATTTTCACAAGGATCTGACAATTATTAGTAGTTAGTACTTTACATTTACAAGTCTCAGTAGGACCTCTTTAATTAATGATAAGTTCTTGAATACACTGGAGTTGAACTAATGCAGCTTAGAATGACTGATGTCCACAGACAGAAGAATCGTTAACCTTAATGAATCATGTTTGGGACAGTGGATGGAGTAGCTATTAGAAATATACTTGGGCAGCGTGTTACAGGCTGGTAATACAAAAAATTTAGTCATTGGACAGAAGCTATTTTGTGGTTTTCCAGCTTTTGACTGTTTTCCTGGTAAATGGATAGCCATGAGGTAAACTGGGATTGCAGCACGCAGCGATAAGAAGATAGGTGGTGCTCACTCATGGTACCACAGGCTCTAGTTTTATTCGTGCAGTACCAGTACTGCCAGGGGAGCAAGTTACTAATCCCTAGTGCTTTTAGCAGATGCAGAATCAAGCCTATGAGTAACCATCAAATCACAGTCACTTTCAGGCTTCTGAAAAGGGGCATGTTATAGTATTAATAATTAATGAGTGTAATTTTAATATCAATAGTCAGCATAGCAGAGCCTTAATGAAAGACATGAATGAAGACCATATCCTTTTCAAGCAGATCACTTTGATGATTTTGTGGTATGAAATTACTTCAGGTGAAACAGTTACCTCCCCAGTAAAGCCAAAAGCAATTCTATTCTGGGTTGAACAGCACTTCAAAAGATTCGAGGACCAGTACCTGTTAGTTACAGGAATTGCATCCTCACAGAAACCGTACACCACACTGGCTCTGTGCCCTGCATGCTTTCTGAAAGTATCAAACCCTATCTCAATATAGTACATTTACAATCGTATTTTGAATATCTCTAGAGTAAACTGGCAGATAGATTGATTTTTTTTTCATAAAGTGACTTTTTGATATTAAAAAAACCCACAACTGTCTAAGCAGTCTGCATTTAAATTTTCCTTTAATATATTGCTGTTAAACTTTCTGTGTCTGCTTCAGTGTTTAAGTAACACCTTTATTTCATATCCAGATAAACACCATTCATTTTCCATTAATTTTTCTCATCCTTAACCCTTTGAATTGAGGGCAATGGCAGGCACAGCTTCTTCAGAGGTACTAGCAGCAGCTGCAGCAGAGGGCCAAGTCATAGGAGCACTGATTACCCACCCATGCACTCACAGTGTGCCTGAAGGGCTTGTCCCAGCCTTGCTGCTTAAGCTTGCTTATCTCCACTGAGGTAAAAGCTGGGTTTGACTGACATGTATTACTGACTCTAGAATTCTTGCATCAGCGTGGAAGTTCCCAGATGGCTGTAAAAAACACTTTCCCAGTGGCACAGTCGTTATTTAACTGTACAAAAAGCAATTACACCAGGACAGCAAGGTGTGCATATAATCATACTGAGTACTGAGGTCAGGCACTTCTGTGTATCAAACTTATATGCTAATACTAATAATATCACAAAGTATCTTGATATTATTCTTATTTCTTAAAATGTTCTGCTACATTAAAACAATGTGTATTCCTTCAGTCACATAAGATATTGAGATTTTGCTCCTTTATGGCCACACCAATTAGCTTCTCCCTGCAGAAGTAAATGAGGACACAGTTCATGCTGTAAGTATAGGTAGTTTAGTAGCTATGGTAGCAAGCCCTTGCAAGAGTGAGCCCTGCTTTGGAAATAACAGGGCAGAGGTTACACATAGCAAAATAAACACAGATTTGTTTACTAGCAACTGTCTGTGATAAACAGAAATGGATAGGATTAGGTGTTCCTTTAGGAAACGTGCCTCTTCTTTATAATAAGTATTAGCTTTTGTTTACAGTTTTCACAGAAAAAAAAAGATAATTGATACAACAGAACATGAACGTAAATACACTTATTTGTCTGCTCAGTATATGTTTCAGCAGATATTTAAATAAACAAATGAAGATACTCTCACCATTATGAGGCACAACAGAAGAACTAAGCTAAAATCACAATGGAAAGCTGTCAAACCCTCACATGTTGCTGCCTGGGGAATGCATAACACACGTAGCATTTCATTTGCAGATTCAGAAAGTCAGGTTACACACACACAGCCCACCTTCAGTCGCATTTTCCAGAATGAGGTTTGGGTTTAAGTTTTTGAGGGGACACAACATGAAGAGTTCTAGATCTTGGAGCAACCACACTTCTTGTTCTTTTGCTCAGCTGTAAAAAACATTTAAAAAAATAATAATCTGAGTTGTTCCCCTATGAAGTATCTGCGTTTCACAGTCCCGGGGGAAACACATTTAACCCCATTCCCCACCACCACAGGAGAGGCCGGTATCAAGGTCATGCTGTAACGCATACCTTCACAGCACAGTGAGCAAGAAGTACAGAGGAAACTGCTTGGGTTTTATAAATAATGCAACAGCAAAATGAAACGCTGAAGAAAGAGCTAAAGAAATGGTTTGTGTTTGAAACAGAAAAGAAACCTAATGCTTTGTCAGACCCCTGTTCTATAAATATACACAAACCTGGTCTTGCTCAATTTTGTGCATAGCTGGGACAGCAGCTCCATTGAGCTCCTCGAGACAGTAGTGGAAAAACTCAGTGTGCAAGAGTGTTGCACCGTAAAAAACACCTTTTCCTTCCTTTTTTTTCTGTTTAGTCACTTAACTCTTCCCTAAGACCCTCATCTTCCATTTTTTCCCCTCAAGAGTTTATTGCTCTCTCCTCCTTCCCCTGCCTCAGTCCAGCTGGGAGTACCAGGGCTCTCAGTGGCAGGTACTTCACTCACTAAATTAGAATCTTCAAAGAGAAAACACAATCTGCAATTTCATAGCAGTCTGCCCTGCTTGGGACATTAATCATGCATTGTTTGTGGGGGTTCGGACTTGGTGCTTTGTCATAAATTTGACTCTAAAAATAGAAGTATCAGGAATAAAATCACACTGGCCAGCCAGGACATGCTGCTGAGGTTAGCTGTCAGAGGTACAGGGAGAAGCTGCTGGGACCAAACTCCATTACCCTGAGGTGTCCCTGGAACAGTTCCCTTGATGTTCATGGCGTCAGAGTGAGTCAGCCACCAGTCTTTGGCTGCCAAAACTACATCAGCCACCTGGGGTTAGTCAGAGAGGCATCAAGGGAGACTGCTGTCCCTCCTCCCGTGCTATCACTAAATAGGCTGTGGCCTGAATACACAGTAGCAGCATGATGGAAGGGCAGCCAGGTCCTCAGGAGGCTCTAGAAGCCCTGGGTGCTCCATAGCTTCACATAGCCTGCTTGTTCCCAGTTGCCACCCTTCTGCCACCTCTCTCCCACCTGTGTCACAGGGTGCCCTGGTGCCTGGCCCTGCACCAGCCATTGAAGACACAACCTGAAAGCAGCATCGCATGTCCAGGAATGTGTTGGGGTCCCAGGACCTTCATGGCTTTGTGTTTTGCTGTCTGACATGCCAGAGGACACCTCCACCCCAGTAGGGCAGAGCATCTGTGCCCACCACCCTAATGACTCACAGCCTTTCACCCCTGGTACCCAGAAGATGCAGGCTGATGCTTCAAAGACAAGACTAGGTAGGTGTACCCCCTAAATCTCTGGAAATCCAGTGGCCTTAACTTTCTACAGAAGTGACATTTCCCTAGGAAGACCCATATTATTCTGGCCAATAATACAGCTCCCTTTTAGAAAGGCTGTGAAATGTGATAGAGCAGGGTTTGTGTTTGCACACATATGTTAATAATGTAAAACAGATGCTCAAACCCCACAATTTGATCTCATATAAGAGTTGATAATGTTCCCTAGTCAGAATCAGGCAAGCTTTTCTGCTTCAGCAATTAAATGGAAGTGTGGTTGCGTTCCTATACATTGATTGCATCTATTGTTCATTACAATAAACATCTGGGTTAAAGAAATAAATAAAATTAAATAGAGTGAGCTGTAGAGAAATCATTTCCTTTCTCCTATTGTTCGTCACATACAGCAAGAAGGCTTTCAAAAGTCCTGTATGTGTTGCTGGTTGTGTTATGTTTACAATTTTGAGAGCCTCATTTAGTGCTTTGTTATTTTAAGCATATACAAACATAGAATAGCAATATAGTGATAATCAATGTTTACCATTTCTGTAGCTGGTTTCATTTACAGAAATCCAACAGCTTAATTCCTATTTTACTCATATTTGAGTAGATGTTCTAGCACAGATTAAAACACCTGATCTGACCATGCCTCAAGTAGCTAAGTCCACTTCTCCTAGGTCTAGACTAGCAGGACTAGAAAATATGACATGGATCGTCAACAAAAGTTTCTTGCCTTAAGTTTGTATATATATCCACAGCACAGGGAAGAAGGAAAACTTAAAGGGATGGTCAGAGAGTGCACCCTGGAAAGTGAAGAAATGTTAATCTAGCTAAAACCTTAAAAAAATCCAAATATTTCAAAGTAGAAAACTTGACAAGTCAGATCCCTTCAGTGATAACATAATATCATCAATGACAACTGCATCCTGAGTAGAGCCATTAAAGAGAATGTCCCTAGAAGAATACTTGTACCCTCTTTTAGGCTCAGAACAATCTGGTCATCAGGCAATAATCAGCCTGACAGTAATCACTCCAACTAGCTGAGGGGACTTTTCATAGCTGTGAAAGAAGCAGCCTTTTGATGCTCAGCATTTAGCCTTGCCGTTGTCAGGGTGACTGGAAAAGATCTGCACATATAGAGTGGGATAAAACAGAAAAAAAAATGGTAAAACTTTTTTCATGGAAAAAAAGAAATAAATTTTACAGAAACTAAATATTGTTTTAAAGTCATACCCATCATGCCAAAAATTACTGCAACTACTTGAAATAAAGTGTTTGTTTTTTATCTAGCCATGAAAGAACATAAATTTAGAAAAGAAATCCAGAGTAAAGCTGATCATGAGTGTCTCAAAATGTCTATAAAACATCTTTCTTTATTCCCGTCACCTTTAAATGATGGAGAAAAGGAAACGCCATGAATGAAGGAAAAGGGGGGAAAATAGTAGATAATGGTATTTTTGAGTGATTTATGAGGTGGGCCCCTGTTCAGATCTCATAGCTCCTAGTCTGCAGGGATTTTACACTGTGCCCAGCACTGGGACACCAGTGTTCATTAGGGTTCAGCTTTGGTCACTTACTGCCATGCTTCTCCCGAGAGGAAAAAGAACGGTCCCTCTCTGACCCACAGGAGCATAGAGAAAACGGCGTTCGTCAAGTCCCGAGAACTGAAGTCATAAATGCCACATAAAGGCCCACAAAGCAAAGAATAACTCATTTTTCAGAGCTGAGCTTGCACAGCATTTGGAAAATAGCCCATTAAACAATAAAAGAAAAACAAAAATTGAGTGGCTGCTCATAAACCTGGCACCATCCTCTTTATGTGCCAGGCAGAGCTTTGTGGGAATAAACACTGCAGTCATGTAACAAAAGGTTGTCATCATCCACATGGGGGGACAACAACCTCCCACTTTCTACTACTGTAGTTCTGTACTTGTTGAGAATTATGACCCTTTAACACTGCCTGCTGCATAAAATTGTCTTATATATTTTTCTGACATATATTATTCTGACTTAGCACAGAATGTGCAAAGAATACAGATCATTGGAGGAATAAATGCTGCAAGAAGATGTTTTTCACCAAAGTGTAAGAGAAATAGCAACAAGCAGAGAGAAACAGAACAAATTCATAGGGTACCTACACATGACAAAGATCTTTCCAGGCAGCTGTCAATACTGTCCCCAGATAACATGTGCTTGCTAGGGGCTGAAGCCACTTCTAGTTCCTAAAGCATCAAAATAACATAACAATGGATAAGGATAGGGAAGGAGAATCAGTTTTGGTCAAAACAAACTCAGGTTGCTTAAAGCACATGGTCTGTTTTAATTTTTTGGCCAAAACGCATCACTGAAATTGTGTTATGCAATGACAGAAAGAGGGAAATTGCCATCTGCCAGTGTCCAATACAGCCCACAGTATTTTCCTGTCTAAGCACCTAAACTGCTTTTGTGCTGTATATACTTGAGAAGCTGGTAATCGTAGCAGAGCAACAGGTTGTTTCAGAGCTTTGCAACATAGTTAAATTAAAACAAAAGGAAAAGAAACAGTGTGAAGATACTGGCAAGGGGTTAGAATCTGGCAAGTCATTGAACACCAATCTGCGCCTAGACCCCATATCCTCCATAGCTCTGGGATAAATAGATCTGTGGATTGGTTTGCTTCTTGCAGGAATGCAAAATTCAGCTTCCTTTCCATGCTCAAGGTATCCAGCTAACAGACACTAGAATCACCTACAAGCCAGCTGATTTAGCGTGTCTCTGTGTACATGTGTGTTTACGCTCCCAAGTGACTGATACCAGGAACTGCAACAATTTGCTGCTTGCCCCTGAAGAACATCTCAGTTGCAGGGCAGGAGAATTGCAGTTTGCTCCTCACAGGCAACTGTGACATTCACTGGTGCTGCTGGCATTAGTTACCGTGAACGATCAAGGGGACCACAGATGCCCCTTGCAGTGTCATCTGTGTCTCTCCGTCACTGGTGGTTGTGTCAGACACGCAGGATGAAGGCAGGTGGAGACTCTGGAAAAGCAGCCCTTGCAAAGGCTGTGCGTGAGGAAAAGCCACGTAGCTCCTGCTGGCATAGCTGATGGACCTATCATATCCTTCACATTTCAAAAGCTTTTCTAATTTTGGGGCAATCTTTTTGAGACAAGCATGCCTGGCCCTGCTCTTTCTGATAAAAGCTTTAAGCAGTGGGTCTGGTTCTGTTTTGATTTTTTTTCATGAGTGTCTAGTGGCATTTTTTCCAATGCTGACATTTTTGATAGCAAATCTCTCTGAAGTTTCTTGTTTGCTTCTCCTGCTGACATTTTATCTCAGTAGATCAGGAGCGTGCATGCCTGTGTACTGTTATAACCAAAGTGCATTCAAGCACAGGGTGAACTTCCAAAGCTGCTTCCTTCTCTACTTTTTAGCTCTCTAATTATTTTTATTTTCCTTTTATCCTTCTGTCAGTTCCCCTGGTGATTCAGTGTGAACTTGTTTGAAATAATCTCAGCTAGTTTGGCCTGGGAAAAGACAAGCTACACAAAGCATAACCTGGAAAAAGAAAACATTACTTTTTTTCTTATATGTAGGAAAGGAAAATAGGGCCAGTTTTCACCTTCTTCAAAGAAAGATAACACTTGTTGCTTCTTTTATGCTTCTGCAGGTGTTAGAAATTTCTGAGGATTGCCTATCACTGATCAAGGAGAAGGACAGAGTGTTAAGGAAGATGGTGGGGGTATTTTGGTTTCCCACAGCCTTTCATTCAAAATATCCCTTTTTTTCAGCATCCTGCTGCAATGTGGCTTTTTTCTGACAGATTAGAGACGTGCTTATGCACAGTTTCACTTTTCAACCTAAATTCCTTTCTAGACATGAATACAAACTGCAGCTATATCTGTGATTTCAAACACTACTATGGAGAAAACTCCTATTGACACAGAAACTAAAGAGAAACTCTCTCTGTCTAAAAAAAGAAAAAAAAACCAAAACAAAAAAGCTTTGCAGCTTTGAAGAGCCAAAATAATAGAAGCTTTCAAAATATTCAATTCTCTGTCATTTGTAAGCCTCATCTAGGTCTATGTTTCAAACACTGTTGGTATATCTCCTATTCCATGCCTGCAAAGACTTCCAGAGCTGAGGTTATTGAAGGGGTAGTTTGCTGATAGAACATAGTGTGGAGAGGATTCAATTGCTTAAACATGGGCTTCTAGTGGATAGGGACAGGACTAGCATGACATGACTAAAAATTCACAGGACACCCCACACCCCCAAGTTATGCAGTTTGTAGTAGCTAAAATGATGCAGGATGCCAGTATTTGGAGAATGGGGCTGAGCCTTTCAGTCTGCACTATACACAACCGCTCTGAATTTTTTTTTTCTTTCTTTTTAGTATTCATTTCCAACTGTAGCAGGCAATGTTTTCTATGTTACCCTGAAGTGCATTTGTCTCCAGTAAGTTTATTTCAAAAGCCCTTCATTTTGGGCTAGGATTAATCCCACATTGATTACAGATGTCTGAAACAGAAGCACTAACTCTAAGTTACTTGTCCTGATCCCTGTGGCCCATATAGCCTATTTATGCCCCGTGATCAAAGACAAGCCCTGGCAACAGATGTTCTTAAGATGAGAAGAATAAATCATCATCTGAAACTACCTACCATTGTTCACTAGCTACACAAGAAGTCCAGACAATATGCCTAGACTAGACCATCACTTCAAGAAGTTTAAAATTAAATTAGAAGCATCCCCCACTTTGAGTCAAACAAAAACTACAAATAAAATAATCTGTATTCCATTTTCATATAGAGTCCTGGTGTTTCTGCAAGTTGCTATAGGAGTTTCACTCTTCAAAGGCAATGCAAGCCCTCCTATATTTTGTGAAAGTCCATGGTTCTTTAATCCATTGCCTTGCTAACTTCGTTATAACCACTAATAGCAAATTTAGATACATTGGTATAAAACTTTCCAGGACATTAGTTAAGGGAGGCACATTCACATCTCTACAAAAAAAAAATATTAGATTGGACCTTGAATGCGGAAGAGAAAATTTGGTCTCAGATTCCTGGAATGATATGAAGAGCTTAATTTGAAAAAAATAATCTATGAAGTGAACACCTGCTTCCTATTTCTTGAGATGGAAATTACTTTCAATGAACAGGCATTGATGCTGGTCACTAAAAGTGGTCCTTCTGGCAAGCTGCTTGTGATTTTAAGGTTTTCCAGACTATTAGAAGGTGACATAAGAGACATGAAGGGTCTGGCAGCTATTAAGCCTCCATGGATTTTCTTTATTTACCAGCACAGAGGGTGAAATTGTCAGAAGCTCCTGAACAACACAGGAACATGAGCTGTTTTGAAAAGAGATACAGGGCTCAGGTTCACAGTTAAGCTACAATGACTTAATACATTTTGCTGCTGTTTGTTACAGGCCAAGGAAGCACACCCATCCGGGCAAGGTGACTTGGATGACATAGGTGCTATCTGAACACTTACCTCATGTCTGGGTCATGAGAAGCTACATAAATCAGCTGGACTCCTTGTCAGCTCAGAAAGTGGGGCCTGACATTCCAGTGTGATGAGATAACAAATTCTACCCTTGACTGTTCAGGCATTTTAATTGAAAGGGATTTTGTGTTTTAGACTTATGAATAGATCTGGCACACAAGGGACTCTTCCATCATAAAATTATGATCCTGCCACAGCACCGCAATGCTTGTAGGAACCTCAGAAAGTCTTTTAGCCCATCTTTAAGCTCCGAGGAAAGATGCCTGGCTGCTAGATGATTCTCAAAGAAAGTCACTAAATAAAAATGTCACAAATAATCATCTCAAATAATAATTGCTAAAATAGGAATCAACATGACATGATTATTCATAATATATCAATTTTGAAAAGAAAGAATAAAAGTATTTTGCCAAATATGTTCCATCTCACACAATGTCTAGAATTCACACCTACACAGTATATTATAAGAACTACCCACACCAGGTAACTTTGGCCCATCAGCTTCATCAAGGTTTTGGGTCACCTCAATATGTACATTTTAATTTACACCCCTCCCCTCTTTTTTCCTCAGATGAGTCCACTGAGAGATACAGATGCTTACATTTGTGGTAGGATGGAAAGCAGCGTGTATAACTAGCAGACATTCCCTTGTCAGTGATTTTAGCTGTGCAAAAATCCAGCACACATCTTAAACTATACTCCTGCAGACTCCAGCACCGTAGCAGAGGCTCTTAGCTATAGGGCATGGAGATCTACTGCTAAACAAAGTACTCCCGAAGAGGAGTGGGAAAGACTGTGCTGTGTGAGACACCATCCACTTCAGTGAAGGTTCAGTGGCTCCACAGACGTAGGTAGAGAAGGAAATATCTACAATTCAGTCAGAGGTGGAAGCACTTCACAGTGCTAGATTGTTCATAAGAGACAGTATTTTTATAGCATCCGCCAAGTGAATTTCATAGGATACAACACTGAACATAGCTCAATTCACTTAGTTACCTGCCTAGCCTAACTGCCTGGTCAGTTTTGCAATTTATACATCACTAACTTTGCATCCTAGCATAAACACTTTTTGATTAAAAGAAAAAGAGAAAATCACTTTGGTGCTCACACACTGACAGATGTGCCTCACCCCTTTTCGGATTCAGTAGGCAGAAACTCAATATATAAACTCCCCTCTCAGTCTAATAACAAACTTAATTGTCCCTTGAGGTAAATATTGCTCCAAGCCTTGCCCTACTCCCCCTTTGCTTCCTGGATGACTATATCCTGATATTGCCCTCAAGATGTCAAAAATTTACCTTATACAGTCATTCATTTCTGATGAAAGCCTTCTTAAAAAGACACCATAAAAATAAACGCTGATGATCAGTAGCTTATTCTGGCCAGCAATTTCCACTCAATGAACAAGTCTCTGCTCAACCACAACCTTTCACAATAATCCCCCTGGCCACAGAAGCCGGTTCCCAGTTTTCTCTGTAGTGGAAAGTCTACAGTGCTTGTCAAAGCTAACAAATGAAAGGAGATACAAAGCAGCTAACACCTTATACATGAAAGCCCATTTCCAAATTTCCAGCAATAGACTTTTTCCAAAAAGGTCCTCTCAGGAAAATGGGGCTGTCATTTACTAAATGTAATTATCTCAGAGCATGTCTTGATTTGCTATGTTGATAAATGGCCTATTGGCAAGTGAACTTGAAAAACTAGCACACAGAAGCATGATACAAGAAGCTATTACTAATAATTAAAACCTTTCAGAAAAAAAAAAAACAAACAAACAAACCTTCTAAATGCACAAACCTGTTGTCTTATGTAATAAATGAACCCAGGAATACCATACAAAAAAAAAAACTCTATATGAAAATAATGTGCTGAAGTGTAAAAATAATTTTTGGTAACACCAATTATTTTATAGGAATACCAAGCAGATAAGCATCTGAATCAAAATTATTCTCACTCCCATACTTTTTTTTTTTCAAACACATATAATGTAGTAAGTATAATAAGTATAAAATATGTCAGTGTGTCAATAAGGCTCGACTGATGGGTAGTACATCACCTACACTACCAGTAAACAGAAACATGGACCTGAAGCCACGTGATAGTAGGCACTTGCTTTTGTGGCAGCCACACAGAAAACCTTTTGTCTAGCCGATATGTGTACTGTATCACTTTCTCCCCACCTCATAATGTTCCACGTGTCAGCTTTCAGCACCTAAATCCCACTCTTGTCCCAGGCATTCCTTGTCCCCACATGTTCTGAGAAATCCAACTGCTCCTAGCTCAGAGGCAGTGGGGCTACAAAAAATGGGCAGTAAGACAAGGGTGAAACATGAAGCACAGTGCGCAGAGACAGCCAGTGTTAGATATAGGACTAGAATAACAAAGAACTGAGTAAATAAAGGTCTTAGATATTCACTTGTGTTAAACTTGGCCAGCAGCCAGATGCCCACCCAGCCACTCTCTCCGTTCCCCTCCTCAACAGGGGCAGAGGGAGAAAATAAGAGGAAAATCTTGTGGAGAAAAATAAAGCAAAGAAATAATTTACCAGCTTCTGTCACAGGCAAAGCAGACTCAACTTGGGGATAACTAATTTACTGACAGTTAAAATAGATTTACTTAGTGAGAAATAAAGACAAAAAAAAAAAAAAAAAGAAACCAACTCTCCCTACCCACTCCTCCCTCCCACTCCTTTTTTCCCCCAGGCTCAACATCAGTCCTTCATACGTGACTCCTCTTTTTCCCACCACGAGCAGCAGAAGGGGTTGTGCCATCCCCCCTGTGCCCACTCACAGCTGATGGGCTCAGCCTTGTCCTGCACTGGGTCTATTGTAGAGGTGTCAGGAACAGGCTGCATCAGGCACAAGCAAGGCAGCCCCTGACTTCTTCTTACCGTGTTTTTAAGGCCCCCACCAGCTGGCAACACCTTGCCAGCCACACCCAATACACACTGCAATTGGTTTTACTTAATGTTTTCAACAGCTGAAACTCAGTTCAACAAAGTGGAAACAAGTAGGATGCTGTATTGCATTCCTCTAACACAGTAGCAATCTCTAGGACACACTCTATGGAGAATATCAGCTTATTCTTCCTTACTGAACTTCATTGTCATTGATAGCCATAATGCAAAACATCCTTTCAGCAGCCTTATACCACTATTTACACAACTCAGCTTGAAAACAGTTTAGGATCTCGTCATCTGCTTTTTGATTAACCTTACTGTGTCTTTGCAATGGGATCTGTCACTACCATTACTGTTCCCTGGCACAGAACCCAAAGTGCCATTTGTAGAGCTAGCTATGTCTCCATCAATGCAGGGTGTTGCCAAAAAAAAACCACTACAAAGTGCTGTATTTGAGTTTACTGTGTGCAACATATGCAGAAACCCCTTGAGTCCTGCAAGATGGAGCCCTCCTAACTCCCTTCTGCTTTAGTGCCTCCGCCTCCTAGAGTAAAAACAAATATCTGTTACCTCTTAAATGAAGCAAATGAGAATTTCTTGGCTTTAGGGATCTTGAAAAATATACTCTAGCTTTCCCAGTGGAATATCTGCAACAGTTTATTTTTTCTTAATTGAGCACTCATGTACTGATTTATATTTACAGCATCTGGCTATGGAAAATTTTAACATAAACCTGTATCGAGTAGCAAACCAACACCCATCATTATAAATAGGTTTGCATGGATGCAAAGCTTTCCCTCTAAGGATTTAAAGCGTGTGTCATTTGTAGTCCCCACAGCTTATCCCTAGGGACTTCCCCTCTCTGTAACCCCAAAGGAGGTCAAAGGCTTGTCTGGATTAGCACTGAGACACACAGGCAAACGCAGTCAGGACTGCGTCTGAATGATTTTGATTTACAACTAGGTTGGAGATATTAATCTGCCTCTGGAAGAGTGAACAGCAACTGTTCAACAGCAGCTTGTCACTGCTTTTAACATTCACCTTTCTGCGTAGAGGGTAAATACGTTACATTGGATGTTACAAGGTGAGTGCTTATAGTGGGAAAATACATTTTGTTTCTTTATAACATGTACATCCCTCTACTCTTGGGTGAGCTCTTGGTACAATGTTACTTAATCCTAGTGAAATACTTGTTGAACTTTTTTTTTCCCTTCAGCTACACCCTTCCCTCCAGCTCATGTTCACAAGTGCGCTTATTTTTCTCGCTGTGTGTAGAATTTATAAGCCAAACCCTATGTATTTTGAGGTTCCTCTGTCCTTCTGGAATAGCTGCGTTTTCTGGTTCCTCAGGACACTTGCAAATTCCATTGTTTGACCAGGAGTAGGTTGCGTCCACCCTTATCTGGGCTTCGAGTAACAGGAAAACCATTTTAGAAAGAAAGTCTTCATTCCCACTGTAAGAAGTAATCCTTCCCACTGGAAGAAGTAATCCAACATCTATTTAAAGAAAGAGAGGCTCCAGATGCTTGGCACAGGGTGCTATGGTGTTAAGTTGCAATCAAATGGTACAACATGGGAGAGAGGATCTCGCTTCCTGAGACAACTTCACCTGATTCAGACTAAATCCATCCTGTGTAGGCAATGCAATGCAGAGGAAGCATCACCTCCAGGCCTGACTGCAGATACTCACCCTCTGGCCTTCAGGCAATGGGCCTTACAGAAGTGCAAGAATACTGTCTCCTGCCTGTAGGATTTGTACGCTGTCTCTTCTTGCACCTGCTCTCCAGTGAAGATGGCTATAAAACAAAACACAGCTGCCCTTCTACTGAAATTTTACTAATTTGATGTCCTTCCCTGTTTATTGCAGGTGCTAATAATGAGCCATTTGTTGTGGCACTGCTACTGGAGATACCTTTTCCTGAGAGAAGTAACTGCTTATTTGAGGCTTTAAAATTTTTCTGGCCAGGCTAAACCACCTGTTATAAAGCTTCTACGTAGATTATTACCAACAATATTAGCATATTAATTATTCCTCTATGAATTCCTAATATGTTAGTCCACTGCTTATTAAAGAGGGCACAGCTACGAAACTAGGCAGTGAATACAGTCCCATATACAACAGAGTTTTCTTTTATGGGACAGATAAATCAGCTTTTATCACTTTTTTTGACAGTGAGCTGGAAAGACTACTTGCCTTCACTCACCAACAGAAGTGGCTTGCCCCACACACCTTGGCATCCTCAGGATTACTTCTGGTTTACCACAATAAATAAGAACCCCCGGAGAACACTATATACTTTAATTCTGCTCTTTCCAATAATGGTTTGATCTGGAATCAGGAGGTTACCTTGTTTGGGCCCTGGATTAGGCCATAAGCAATTGCAGAAACATATTCCTGAGCTCTTGTCGCTTAATCTGTTGTGTGCTGACAGGCTGATTGTGGATTTGACTTTTATCATGTTGCATCCCAGTGCAGTCATCTCCACCTCAAAAGTCAGTTTTGGCTTTGGAGTTTAGTGCTTAAGACTCCAATTTCATTTACAGATGCTCTGTCAATGAACCTGTGAGAAGAACCACTACTGCCAGAACCAGGCTGCAGTGAGTGAGCTGACATTGCCAAACTTCTCTTGTACTTCCCCATTAAAGGATGTGCCTCAGTGTCTGGTGGGACCAGGCAGATCTTCTGATGGCCTACAGGACTCAGTGGTTCAGAAGAGAGAAATTTCCCCAGCCCACAACCTGTATGGGGTGTTTCCCGATCTGCACTGGTCAGAAGGCTAATATCCTACTAAAAGGGAGGCATAAGCTCAGGTCTGTGACTCACATTCAAGCTTTAGGGCTTCTTGGTTCTTATGTTTATACCAGAGAATCCACACCTGTTTCTTATCTGATTCTCTCATTTGGCTAATTATTATAGCAGATTAGGGTGAATGCATCTCCTTAAGAGATGCTGCTGGTTTACTGCTTTCCATATCCAGCTAATTCCATATCCAGCTAATGTGCCAAATTAGTAGAATTTGTGAAGAAAAAAACAAAACTACCGTAACACTTTTCTGTAACGTGTATTGCAAGAGATTGAAAGTCCAGTTAGCAGTTCCATGCAGCAGCAGCTTGGACTGCATAGCTTCTCACTCAAAATCTCAAACCCTGATTAATTAGTCTGAAGAGGCATGTGTACATCAGAAGGTCTCCAGAACATCCTTTGTCTCAATGGGCAAAAGACGGACTGACTAGGTTCAAAAATACCACTGATGGGAGCCATGAGAGAAGAGAAAGTACTCGTGAGAGAGGGTGTCACTGAGTGTCTAGACTAGAATGGCTGAAGTCTGCACATCAGAACTGAACAGGCCCTTTGGCTTCCTGATCTTGGTCAGATGCAATTTTTCTTACTTTCCCTCTCTTTACTCAAGATAATATAAAGTTATATTTAGACTCACTGGTAAAAAGCTTTAGGATTCTCCAATGAAAAGTGCTGCAAAAAGTCCAAGGCCATTTTGGTCTGGGAATTCTCTAAATCATGGGTAATTAACTAAAGAAGATAAAGCTATTAAAGATTCCATAACTCAGTTGTTTTAGAAGAAATACTGAGAGATAAGTACTAGTGGGATTTTTTTAGAAGATAGGAGGGTGAAAAAATCGAGTACCACTAGTATATCTTTTGTCCCTTAAATAAGAATAAGATGTCTAGAAAAAGAAGAACCTATTTTTCTTAGAAATAAAATTGCAAAAATTGCCAGAAAAAAAATTCTATGTACATGTTATACTCTCATAATTCCTGGTAGGACTTGAAACTATGGTATGAGAATTCTGTATTTTTGGTAAAGACACAATGATCTTTGAAAATTATGTACCAGTTTTACTTATTTTCTGCAAAGATCCCCAGATTTAATATCATAAGCATATTGCTTTGTTTGGAGTATAGCTTTGCTTTGCCATAGCTTGAGGAGTACGGTTTTCATTGGTCAAATACAGCTGTTTTGATGAGAGAAATGGAAAAAATAGACATGTACACATAGATCCCATAAAGTTTCCATAGGCTGGCATACACAGCTCTACCCAAAGAACAGAGGAGGACATGTGAACAGAATTATATCTAAGCTAATAACAATAATTTAAAAAATCATCACAACAATACTGTAGGTCCCAACTCCTGTAAGCTCCTTCCCAGCAGATAAAGAACTCCCTTGGCTTCATTACTGCTTCACCTGCTAACGCAAATGCAGTCCTATTTTAAAAAGCGTGCCTACTACAGTACTTGCTCACTTTAAATCAGTGTTCATTTCGAGGTCTTCTTTTGGCTGCACTCAGTATTGTACTGACAACAAACCCAATCCTGCATAAGCCTTACAGTTTGAAATGATGTAGAGAATCCTTATTAACACCTTATGGGCAAGATAACCACAGTTCTTTGTTTAAGCCATTTATCTGAGTACCACATTCCACTTCTTATAATAGGATTTTAGCCCCTAAGCTAGCTGAGTGCCTCTGTTTGTCAATTCCACAATACATTAACAAAAAAAAAAGAAAAAGGAATATATCTCTTCTCATGTATTCAACTGATTTTAAGATCATAGCCAAAGGATATATTTTCAAGCAAAGCTGTGTGTGATCCTGCTGAAAGCCATAAACCTCCCCAGCTTTAATGGTTCTGCTGGAGTACCCTTATTCAGCTGCTATGAGAGCAAAACATAAAGGCACTTATTGGGAAGCAAAGTTTATATCTGGCTCTGTTCAGCTGAAGTGAGCCCTTAGCTCAGCACAGCTAAATGGCTCTCTCTGCATGTCGGCCTCTCTCTGCCTGTTGGCACTGAGATCGCTCTGCTCCTTAGCACAGCTGTGGTTTTGCTGGTCCTCCTCCTCTCCCTACAGCATGTGGAAGACAGGAGCATAGAGACAGTAAGGGAGGAGATGTACAACTGTAAATGTCTCTGATCCAGGTTGTAAAAGACACAGAGCAACCAAAATCCAATTTAAGCACAACACAGACTATGAGTCCTGGAGAACTTTGGTGCCTCCTTTCTTCTCCGCATACCAAGTCTCAACAAGAAACCAGTTCCCACCAGTGTCACGGTGACTTTAGCTTGCAAACTATCCTCTTGAGACAACAGAGAATCTGAATGAATTGTGGTCACATGGTTTACACACTAATAACTAGCATTTGGTGCAGCCTGACAGTATTTATTCCCCCAGATTTCCCTCTGGAGGTACCATACAAGGCTGCCAACACCAAATATGCTGGCTGCACCCTGCCTTGTCCATAACCCATGAGTAAGCAGACTGTACATAAGGAACATAAGATCATGGAGCAAATCCTCCTAGAATCTATGCTAAGGCACATGGAAAACCAATGGACAACCAATACGGCTTTACCAAAGGAAAATCGTGCCTGACGAATTTGGTGGCCTTCTACGACAGAGCC
>VZTO01010186.1:159959-219080 GCA_013400615.1 Syrrhaptes paradoxus
GGTGAGACACTGGAACAGGTTGCCCAGGGAGGTTGTGGATGCCCCATCCCTGGAGGTGTTCAAGGCCAGGCTGGATGAGGCTTTGAGCAACCTGGGCTAGTGGAGGGTGTCCCTGCCCATGGCAGGGGGGTTGGAACTTGATGATCTTTAAGGACCCTTCCAACCCAAACCATTCTATGATTCTATGATTCTAACTGTACCTCTGGGATGCATGGGTGGTCCTGTGCCTTGTTTCTTCATACTTGGTGTAATTTGCTTATCTGGCTACTCCTCATGCTCCAGCTTGAGGGAAAGGAAACCAGCAGAGTCTGCCTTCTTGCCCTCCAAGGTCTGAATGCAAGGTCTAAAGGCAACCCATTTCCACAAGGCAGGGTAAGAGTGCTTCTTCTCCCAACCCTCAGTCCCTGAATGGGGGTGTATCACTTGAAAAATAGTCCAGCCCTTGGAGCATGTCTGTTCAGGAACTACAGACAGGGGGGAGAATAGCCTTAGCATTTGCAGAATGAATTTTTTTGACTGCTAGATTAAAATATATTTAGAGTTTGTTTCTGGAAAGGGTGGTGAATCTTGATGATGAAGAGACAAGACTGACACAAAGAGGGAGAAGGATAATGTATTCATAATACCAGCCTTAACTCTCTCTTCTGGGACAAACTGAACATGAAGCTACCCAAAGCAAAAGAAAGAAGCCAATTTTCACAGTGAGAATGGGAAAACCTAAGCATATAGTGGTGTTCATTCACTTTCAGGGCTGTGGATGAAGTGTGGTGTGCTGTTTCCACAGGTGGTTGCCAGCTTCAGGCTCCTCATGGAAGGAAAGAGGAAAGACAGAAAGAGGGGGAGAATGAGAGACATATCCAGGGAGAACTGTTGGTTTGTTTTGGTTTTTTTTTTCTTCTTCCCCCTCTGCAGTCCTCAGCTTAAAAATGAGCTTCCTTCAGCTACATGTGCCCGTTCCAGGCCTTGCTTTTGCTCCAGGCTGGGAGTAACTTGGCAGCAGATCAAGCAATCAAGCACACTTTCATTAATTCAGGGCTGAGCTGCCTTGTCGTCACTTTTAACCTTGTCCCCTGGCACAGAAGAGCTCCACACTCCCCACATACCCCAGTGGTACGAAGGCCTGCTGCTTGGCACTGGGCAGGATTCATAAAATTAGAGTCTGTGTTCAATAAACATGATGGAGTGGAAATGGCCTAGGTATATTAGTAACACTGCCAATATGGGACTCATGGAGAACAGCAGTTTCATCCATTCTGAAGCAAACAGCAAAAGCTGTCACTAATGGAAAGGTCATTGTGCTGTCTGCATAGTGAGCAATGTGCAAGTCAAACAGTTTAGCATTTCAAGAATGGTGCCGACGAGAAGACAAAGTGCTTGGCATCCAGTGGTGACCTTGTCACTATCCGTGGGCTTCTCATTGTGGAGCTGGCACCGCTGCTCCCAACTTTCCCAAGGCAAGGACACAAGAAAGGTTTGGAGAAGATGGTTGAGGGCCAGGGTGATGCACTTCTGGCGAGACACATCCAAGATGAGCTTGACAGCCGAGCACAACATATTGCATACCTGAGGGTATGCTGCTGTGGCACTCTGTAGGCACAACAGCAAGGGATCACCTGGATGTAGTGCCATTAAGGTGTCACCAAATCCAGATTAAAAGCCATTCCATGTTGTAAGAGGGTCTTATGCCTACAAGGTACTATCTAGACCTACATTAGAACAGTTTATTACAAATTTGAGTTTCAGCTTGGGCTGCAAGCATGGAGATTGCTGTGCATGGGTAATGCAGAGAGAACCTCCACAAGTTTATACCTTGTGGCATCTTTTGCACTTGTATAAAATGGACCCTTTCTGATCTGGCAGAATTTTACCCATCATTTGCATGAGTACTGAGGACTACAGCAGAGATTAAGTCAAAGAAGAATCACTTTCTCTCTCATATGTGATTCAGTTTCCCTCGGGTCTTTCTCGTTCTCATCAAATAACCTTTAGAATTCTAATTTCTGTTCCACTTTAAGGAATCAAAGTAAACACTTCATGGCTCATGGTACTCTGTGGCTCATTTTCCAAGTATTTACTGTAATGAAATTAGAGTATTTTTTTTTGTAATTGTTTAAAGCTGGTTCTTCTAAACAACAGATAGACCAAAACATAAGTTTTAAAATAATTACTGCCATAATAGCATGTGATGGGTTAGCCAGGACATAGCATTTGCAGTGTGCAGCAAACACCTCCCTGTCATAGCCCATCCCTCCAGCTTGCCTGCACAGTTACTTTGACCAGTGCCAGGACCTTCTTCATTTCAGCGTGGAAGGCACTGAAACACCCTGACTTGTTGCCAGTCAGGTTTACTGATGAATTAGATTATTGGAAAATACATTATGGGGATAAATGAATGCATCTATTTCACATAGCCTGTGTCTTCTCCCCCAGCCAGTACCATATAGACTATTTTCCCTCTGGAAAGTATATTGCCAGGGAGGACTAGCATGCAATGCATCTGATGTCCTGATAGTGCATAGTCTCATTAGGCAAATCCCAAGGATAACTCAGAAGCTAATGAGAATGGTTACAGATGCATTAACGAGGTCACTGATAAGAATATAGTCACAAATCACCTAATTAGGAGGGAAAAAAAAATTCCAGGCAAGCTCTTCTATATTTCTGTCTTACAAGTGACCCTCTGCAGCCAGCTGCCAGCAAATACTTCTCTTTCCTCTACCTGTACAGATGGCTGCCAAAATATCTCTCACCCTTGGGGCCTGAGAAGAGAGGAAGGAGCAGGAACTCCTGAATTCTGGTATTTTACTCCAGTACAGACAATTAATTTGTGATTCTGGTGTATTTCTTCAAGCTTGCTTCCCTTCTACCCTGAAGAGTTGCCCACATCCATCTACTCCCCTTCCAAGTCAGTCTCATTCTGCACTCATTTTGTGTCAAAGGACAATGATGGGGGTGCAGCACTTGCTACACTGGATGCAAACCTCACGAAGAGAAAAGAAGAGAAACACGAATAGGGTTTTCATCAAATCAAACCTCAATATATGAGAATTAGGGTCAGTGAAATTCACTTCTCACACCATTAGGAATTTCCAATTTCTCCACTTTCTGTTTGCTTGTTTAGAACCAGGACCAAAAAACAGACATGCTTGTATTCCCTATGGGAATGAATAAAAATTACACTTCAGTCTGACGAAGTGAATAGGATGGAACCCAAAAGTTACATGATTCTGTCGTTCTTTAAGAAATGTAAAGCTGATATAATCCATTCCAACTTCATCAAGCCCTGTACATTTCCACTGGGTCAAAAAAAATCTTTCAACTGCATGAAAGCAAATTGTTTCAGTTCAACCAAGAGCTTTAAGCTTGGCTCAATCAGCATTTTTTAAGAAAAAAATACTCTTTCAGAAAAGTTTTTGACAAACTAAAAAGAGATGCAAAATAACAAAATGTCCTTTGTCTGCAGCTGTACGCCTTACTGTTAAACGGGCAGGAGATTTCTTCTAATAATGAGAACTTACCTGTTAATATGTAAACTACTATAACCTTATTCTATAATACTTTTATAACAGAAATAACTTGCAAACTAGTAATGATGTAGTGTACCCATGGGTACAATAACATGTATACAGACATGTAGAATAGTATAAATCCTGAGCACACATATTTATAATAATCATAAAAATATATGCCTAGATACAAAACTCTAACATGTCATACTGAATATGCTTACATAAAAGTAGTATATATATGTTAACTATTTGAAGAGGATGATGCCTTGAAAGCAGAGGTACTATACAATCAGAATATGTCCTTAAAATAGAGATTTATCATCCTCTTCGTTAATATTCACTAAATAAATCTCAGTTTTACTCAGTGCAGCAAATTTCCCTACCATCCCCTATCCAGTGAGGCAATTTCATTCTCTCTTGGAGCTTTCAAGGTTACTCTCTGCCTGAACAAATGATACCCATGCTATCTTTTCTCAGCTTCGACAGAAATGGTCTTGTCCTTCATGATCCATGTGCAAATGTGTGTGCACTAATAAATAACAACACTGCTCATTCAGACAGCATCCTTCACAGAAGTGCTTTCCAAACCAGCAGAACTGATAGCAACATCAAACAAAAACCCTTCCAGCTGGGATATGAAAGCTAAACCCCACACTGAATGACTGAATATTAAAAGAAATCAATGTAGGCAATAAACACGGCAAACTTTCTCACATGCTTGTGAAAAATTTAAGCAGAGATCCTTTATAGCCTGGTAGCCAATTGCACAGGCAGCCGTGCTGAAACACAATCTTTTTTGGGTACCTTGGTGTCGGGTACCCCCTACCCACACAGGCACAGAGCATTGCATGCACTGCATGTTCTCTCGTGGTGGGACACAGAGGTTATCTGATCCTTTTGGAATTCAGCAACGCACAGATAATGCCCCAGGGTATTAAGTTAACTCTTGTCCTCAGGCAGCTCTTAAGCCTTGCCTGGGAGGCAAGGATGGGGGAAAGGAACAGGAACAATGCCCATGGAGATGCCTAATGAACCATTTACTCAAGTCCAGCTGAGGTCCACAAGAGTGGATCTGCAGGACTTGCAACTCCTGCTGTAAAGTGACTGGAGGCTGGGTTTTGTATTGGCACCCCACAGGCTTTGGCAGATGATAGCCCTGAGGGTCTGTAGAGGTAGTCAGCAGCTGCCCCGTAGTTTACATCTGACCCCACTGCTGGTTGCAACAGAGCTTTAATGAAACAGAAAAAAGAAGTTAAAAAGTAGTGAGAAACAATTCAATATTAGCAATGCTTCAGAGCCAAAGTCACAATTGTAACTGAAATAAATTAGTTGTCTAAAGAAAACTAGGTATATTTTTTCTGTTTTCAAAGGTCTCCATACCTCTTCGATGTGCTGTGCATTTTAACTAACAAGTACACCATTTAGCCAGAAAAAGTGTTGAACAAAAGATTGTCTTTAGAAAATTCACATTCGTCTTGAATGCCAAGTGCCCCAGACAGTGCTGCTCAGAGCTGCAGTGGCTTGGTGGAGGCACAGAAGCCAAAAGTCTCTGCTGCTTGATGATAAGTGAGGAAAGCAAGGCGGCCAGCCCAAGACCCTGAGTGAAGCCTGTTAAAGGGTACTAGAGAAAAGGAAACATGATGGAACAGCAGCTTGAGAAAGCATAAAACTTGAATAAGAAACCACAGACAAGCTGGAGTGACCTGCCGTTTGCAGGGAATATGTCAGCATATACATTTGTCCTTGGCAAACTCTAAGACGGCAGGCACATGCATAAATAACTCTGCATATGATTATTTCTCATCCAAATTAAAAGATGAAATAAAGTAGGAAGTTCATTGGTGCAGAATAAGACAAAGAGTGAATGATTATGCCCGACAGCCACAGGTTTGTGGAAACCTCATGAGCTGTTGCTCCGAGCTCCTTGTGGAGGCTTGCACCCACGTCCCTTCATCACTTCCGTGCAGTTCCCAGCTGAATTAATTTCAGGATGCCGTATTTATTCTCTGTAGTTTTTAAGAAAACTGAGGCTTATTTAGAGTATGAGGTTCCTCTCAATTTTGTTAATAACAGAAAAGGCCATACTGCTGGAGTTTGAAAAAAAAACAACAAAAAAACCACCATAGTGTATTGGAAATTTCAGATTATGATCCGAGTGTTCTTTCTTCTCTTTATCAAAGTCAGCCTATGCCCCTTCGTGGTTTCTGTAAGGGCTGCATTATCAAAGCTTTTTGCCTGGTTTTTGAATACAGATGTTAAGCCAAACAAAAAAGTCTTCAGGGCACTTTTTTTTTTTTTTTTAAGAAAAGATGTTTTAAACAATGTTACTTATAAGACTGGAATAAATAAGCTCTCTGTCCTGCAGCTGGCCTGCAATGGGAATAATGGATTCTGATTTAATCTGTTTGTCTAACTTGCACGCTTTGAGTTAATCAAATAGAAAATGAACAATAATAATCAAAAATTGTAACTGGAACATCAAATGTTTCAACTTACTGCTTTCTCCCTTCCTGAAACAGTGTGGGAGAGGTGAGACCACTTATTTATTTCAACACATGCCTTACAGTTTGAAGGAAAAGACATGATTTGCTCCTAGCTCCAAAGGAAAAAATATTGTACATTGATAAGACTCTGGCCAGCAGGAACAAATTCAGACTGCACATTAACCTTAGGCCTGAAAAACACTGGTTAAAAAAAGGATGTCATGTTCTTCGTGTATGAAGAATATCCTATTCTTCAAACTGAATCACATTTCTTTTCACAGATGGGTCAATATTTTATCTTGATTTGCCATATTTAGTGTTCCCAGAATGAAAATAGGTAAAATAGTAAATCTTCTAATTGTCACAGATTCTGTGCAAAGCTACAATGGCTGTATGTCACCTTGATAAGCAGCTTATCCAGTACAAGAGAGCTTTGTTCACAAATTAATGTAAATCATGTGAAAGCACCAAGTAGTGGAACACAGGGCTATTATTCGCTGAAAGGAGTGACTCACAGTATTGCTGCTGGAGTAGAGCACAGAACAGCGCTCTTCAAAATCCCTGCTTCGGTTTCATTTCACAAAATATTGTAATTCCATTTTCTAATGAAAGTAGCTTTGGTCTTCAATTCATTGGTCTTGCCATATTAAAAACTTACCAAATACAATTTAAATTAATATTTTATTCCCTTTTGTTCTGCATGGCCTTTCCTTTCCGGAGGTAGCTGCCCTCAGGCTTCACATGCAACAGCAGCATCCTGCAGGCACCGTCCCATCTGGGCTGCAGGAGCACTATGCCATGTGAAGACAGAGCTCCTGCCTGCCACGCAGGCTGTGGAAAGGGCCCCGCATCCATTTTGTAACTCCATTCTAGGGCACATGGAGGTTCGCCTCTATATCATCTTGTCCAGGGGATACAGTCACTTGTGGGGTCCCTGTCCTGGAGAACACACAGTGGTGGCTAGTCCCGGCCCACAAGACATCTTACAGGCTTTTGGGCTAGCCCCTTTCACCCTAATGCATGAGAAATGAGTCTGGGGGAGTTTGTATCCTGAGGGACTCAACTTGGGGCTTCCCATCATTGCACAGGGCTTTGAGCACCAAGCTCAAATGTTGTCCAACACAAGCTGTATATCAGAAGAGCTCTTCCAAGCACCAGCCCTCCAGAGATGTCCAGGTACATCATCCAGGGAGCTGAATGAACCAAGACTACTTGTGTCTAACACATTCCACGTGGTACTTTTTATTTTTTCACTTTGCTTTGCTTTTTTCCCTGAATTACACAAACAGCTGGAAAATGCTGTGACCACAGTAAAGTCATGCTTTACAGATGTTTTGTTTTTCATGTTCCAGTTGTCACTTATTAAAATAGAAATGCCTTGGATTTTCACAAATGCATGCAGTGCCCAGAGGCTTCAAGCAGTTCTCTTCCCTCTTCTGTTCAGAAATTTGCTAACAGCTGGAAAGTTGCTGCCTTTTCTTTCAAGTTGAAGGCAAAATTTAACTGCAAATGAGACAGTGTTTATCAAGCGTGATTTGTCATGATCTTACAAGAAAAAACAAGCTCTAAATCAGCATGTTCCAGCAGAAATTTAACATCTATCCCTACTTGGATCTTCTGCCCTCAATAAGAAGCACCTTCACATTGCTCTCAGTCTTAAATACTGCTACCTTTATTTTAGGATTCAGCTCCAAACTGTCCACAGCCTCTTCACGGAGTGACTGTAGATCAACCCCAGACTTTATCTCATTTTTTTTGCCCTCCAGGCCAGGCCTTGCCTCTGTTCCTGCACTTAGACATGTCAGTTCTGACTCAACAGGCTTTTTTTTTTGCTTAACTCTTGTCAAATGCACAGTGCTTTTGTGCCTCCTCAGCTGTTCCATCTGGCCCACCTTTTTTATATCTATTTTATCATATTTAATTTTAACTTTATGTGATACAGCCATGAAAAAGCATTTTACAGCATAGTCTATAAGACAGACATTTCACAAAATAAAAAGCTGAAGTACATTTCTTGTGAAAAAAAAAATGTTCAGAAATGGTATGGTCTCTATTTAAGTTATTTGCCATTTTTAAAATGCTTTTTCCTCTGTGGCAAAAACTTCACCCACTCTTGTATTCCAGCCCACGGCCACTGTGAATAGTTTGGAGCACCCACACAAATGTTCAACTTCCACAGGTCTAATCACAGGGTCCTTTTTACAGAGTGATTTTCAGATCAACCTAGATGGAAAAAAAATAAAGAAAAAATAAAAACCGCAGTTAATTCAAAGTCCTGAAAATTTCGAGGTGGTTCTGCAGAAGTTGAGTCAGGCTCAACCAGAAGATGAGTACTGTCAGGGAGATGACAATGTACCTACCTCCCTGGCATCAGCTGCCTGCGCTTCCCAGTCTTTGATCTTTGTGCACAAACTCCCTGTGATATTGCTATGAACAGCTGACACCAACGAATCAGGCTTGTTAGTTCATTTTTATACCCTAAACTGTCTTATCTTTTTAGCAATGAATGTAATTACTGACGAATGGGCTCAGAAAATAATGGCAATCACTCTTGCACAGTGGGAGGAGAAATGAAAGATAAGATTGTTTTTCTCATATCTGTCTTTTTAATGACCATGAAAAGAGCCTCTGAAATTAGTTGAATGAATCTTGGCACTTCTTTCTTGGCTGAGATCACAATTTCATGGTTAATTATTCTGTATCTAAATTCTCTCTGATTGCAGCTTCCATGAACTTTTATTACTTTAACAATATTCCTGGTTATCAAAAGTCTCAGTTTCTGTTTACCAGGGCAGTAATACCCACAGTCAGGACAATGTCTCGGCTTGACTTTGGACTATGTAACTGTGGGGTTTCTTTTATGAGCAGGGGATAGCAGGTCAGGTTACATGTTTGTTCTAGTTGCATTATAGCTGTTGAGCAGTGTTAGTACAGGAGCAAATGAACTTTTGTTTCTCTTAAGGGTACAGTTAACTTAAAATTAAAATCCGAGTAACTAGTCTGGGAAGCGTTCTCTTTGTCCATCGCAGTACCAGCAGGGCTTTGTCAGTCTTTAAAATACATTTTTTCTCCTCTACTTCAGGGAGAAGCAAATTAGAAACTTCATACAAAATATAATGAAATACATAATCTGAAAAACTAAAAGTGTGATTTTTTCCTGTTAGTGTCTTCCAGTTAAATGTTGTTTGCAGTAATAACTGGTTTTTTTTAAAAAAAGAGCTTAGTAGACCTGTGATTTTAAACTCTGCGTCTCTAAAACATTGCATGCAGAAACTTGTACTTTCATATAAGTAGTAACAAATCAATATCAAAACATACCTCATACAACAGCTAACAGTACAAACTCTCTGCCCCAAAACTGTTTAGCTTTGGAATTCAAGTTCAATGAACAAAAAATAAAAACTAAAAATTCCAGTCATTCTGTCCTTGCCTCATTCAGAAGTGTTTTTTTCCTTGGCACTGTTATTTACTGTGGTATTTCAACACTAAGAAAAAAGAATCATCTGTGCGAAGACAGTACTATTGAGTAAATGGGACATGGCCTTGTTCTCCAGTGTTGCTCAGGAAGGGCTCTTACTGATTTCAGGTGGATTCATGGCTCACTAATGAACACGGATGTGGCTGAAGTCCTGTGTGACCGTGGGGCCTCCTTGACCTTCAGGCAGTTGTCCTGCAGCAGCTGTCTTGCAGCTTTTTTTACATGTACAAAGAGCACCAATAAGTTTTCATGGGCTGGTGTGCCCCCAACAGGGAAGCACAAGGTGTCTTCCTGTTATCCTTGACTTCAGAGGATGCTGAGGGCACTCCATACGCTGCAGGTTCAGGCATTTAACCACTTTTCCTCATGATTTATGAGAGAAAATGTTTATCAACACCTGACACTTAACGTCCCTACCCTGCGCACATTCCTGCACACATTTGTCTAAGAGCTCCTTGGTCGCTCGTCAGACACCAACAGAGATTGTTTTGACAACACAGTTATTCATTATGATTCCTCCAAGTGGCAACATTTTACAGCAAAGTTATTCACACTCAGGGTGAGATTTCTGAGCCCAACCAATGCGACCGATGGATGCTGCTTGAACTATTAAGTAGCTATTCACTGAATGTTGATAAATGGTTTTAAATCTGACACTAGCAGGGTGGAGTAGGGACTTGAACCTGGATATTTTTCCTTTAGATGAGTTTAATAACGACTAGGTAGTTGGCCATGCTGGGCTATGAATTATTCTCGCTTTTTGGAGCTAAATTTGCAGGTTTCTAGATGGGTAGAAGAGGAAATGAATATAACTTTTTTTTCACAGGATGAGGTAGTCTTTTGTCCATCCCATCTCTACAGCAGAAAACTGCTTCTCAAGTGATCCCTGTGAGGAATCATAGTGCACTGCCAATACAACTGTGATGAAGATAATATAAGAGTGGTATACTAGCTGAGGAGTGCTGGTCCTCTGAGCAGTACAAACATTAGGGTGTCCAGCAGACTGGACAGACTCATGCTGAGATGCACCTGTGTGCTGCCTGAGGATGCGCCTTCACAGAATCACAGAATGTTAGAGATTGGAAGTGACCTCGAAAGATCATCTAGTCCAATCCCCCTGCTGGAGTAGGAATCCCTCTGCCAGAGCCTTCTCACCATGTAACTCCTAACTGTTCTCTGAACAAGGGTGGGTTTTTTTTTTTCTATATGTGAAAATAATAGCTTTAAAAAAAACCCAAACGTAATATGATAGACACTACTTCATCATCCTATGCATCTTCAGAGTGCAAATGGACATCAGCAACTCAGTGCTCCACACTGAAAAGTAAATAGACTCCAAGAGAAGAGAGCCAGCTACAAATACTGTTAAAATAAAAATAAAGTAGCCATAAATGAGTATGATGGTAATTAACGGAATCTAACTATCAAAAAAGCAAAAACCAGGAGAAGGTCTGCAGAGAAGTCCAGGCTGAAGGAAAATGAAGCAAACAAAAAAAAGAGAAAAACATACTCAAACAAGCATTAGGCTATTGAGCTTCATAAAGTTAAACTCAAGCCCTTAATATAGAGTTGGCCCTTTTGCTGGGTATATGGACATATTTTGGCCTAGCAGTTTTACTGTCCTTAAAAAAAAAGCAGACTCCTAGTTATTTCTCAATATTATTCACTCTTTTTTTCATTCCTTTTTTTCTTTTTGCTATAGGCAATTAAAATGGGCAAGTGAGTGTTATAGGTGTCAGGTACAGGGGTAGTGTTAAAAGTCAAGGTAATACAGAGAATGTGTTTTTTTTTAAAAAAAAGCTGTCAAGAAAAGTCATTGTTAGGGAAGGGAGGAGTATTTAAAACTGAAACATGTATCTGTGCCAAAGTTATACTGAAAATAGATTTTTTTTGCCACTTTCTTCTCCCCCCAGATACACATATTGGGGGCCTAGCTGAAAATGAAATACGAGTGTCATGAGAAGACTTGCCTGGACTGTTTTGGCTTGGAGTGAGATGTTGTCACTGCTAGAAGACATCTCCCCCAGGCAGGGCCCTGCAGGAGAGCTTTCCAAGGCAGATGCAAGTGAGCAGTTTCAGGGTTTGCAATGTTTTCCTAACTGGAGAGCAACTCCGGGAAATCCCTACGTGCCCTGCCTGCACAGTGAGGCAGGCAGATGCAAAAAAAGCCTTGTCGTTGGTGTTATTCATGACCCTGGGGAGACAGAAAAGGATATGTAGCAGGGAGCAGAAGGCAACCTACAAATTGTCCTGTGTATAAGGCCCCTGTGCTCAGTGTTTAAGCACCACAAAGCTACATGGTGGGAACATAGCTAGACAGGAGTTTGTTTTCTGTGCTGCAGAGTATCTGAGAGTGTGCGGGCTTGCTGAGTTGCTCTGATAGTTCTTACAAATAGGAATTATTTTCCCGCTTGTTCAAATTTCAGGGTCTTTTTTTTTTTTTTTTCCCCATGGATGCAGAGATGTATGTATCATCATTGAAAGGCAACTGAGGAACACGAAGGGAGAAAAACACAGCTCATGACCTTTGGATCTCTTCCCTTATTCTGTCAAAGGAAAAACTCACCCAGCCAAGAAAGGGAACTGGTAAACCTTTGAGCCTGCCTAATTCATTCAGCCCATCAAAAGGCGAGGAGATACACACACAGCCCCATTCATCCTGGTGTCCTTGCTGTACATTAATAAGAGATGTATTCACCCTTTCAGGGGTTCTCAGTACTTCCTTTCATTTTGGACAGTGCCTCATTCACCTGCTCCTGAAGTGCATCATTCCATTAACACCAACCCAGGAGGCCACCAGCCCTGCATACTTGATCATTTCCAATTAAAGCACCGACATCTGCATTGTATGGGAAGTAAAAATTCTGTAAGACTAAGGAGGCCAATATCTAAGTTTAGCTATCAGAGGTGAATATAACCTAATTTAAATGTGATGAAATTAGACCATTTGGCCTAATTTTCATGCATTTAGCATTATCTTAAGAATACCGATAAGAATGGAGCAAACACTTGAGAGCTGTTGGCAGGGAGTATGGTCACTGTGCTGTACCACGTACAAAATCTGCTTTCAAATGGAAAGATAGATTTATAAAAATGAGAGATAAGGGTAAGTTATCTGGCTCTCCAGTTTGCTCAGGTGGGAAAGGGAGCATCTTGCCTTCTAAATAACATTGATTCCTTCTTCTGTCTATGCTAGCCTGCTCTGGCTGTATATCGAAATAAATTCAATACTATTTATCATTTTAGGGAAGAGGGCTGCTGTTCAAGAGGTATTGATGGGAAATTTGTGATGTGGGGAATTATTTGTTTGCATTTTGCTTTTTAATTAAATGAAGCTAGGAAGAGGAAAGCATTGCTCCTTTCGTCAGGCCACAAGTAATGAAGACATTGCTGGTTCCACCTATTGGTAGAAAAGTAAAACCGCTTTTAATTACTTTCTAAAGAAAGGAATTCCAAAAATTTCTAGTGCCATCTATGAGTGAATACAGAGAATTGCCAGTATTCCTACCCTTGTTTTACACACGCACAAGAATATAACGAGCACACGTAAGCGTTGCTCATCTTGCCTTCTCTAAGTCCACATAAGATCTTTGTGAATACAGTCCTATTGTAGCTATTTAACACACGCACTTAAATAAATCCAGCTGGGGTTAGGAAAACTTTAAAACTAGTCCCCACAGTACAAGGCACCAGCCAAAACTGCTGACATTCAGTCTGCCATCATGATGACAAATTTTTAAAGAAAAGCACAAAGGATGTACCTAAGCTCAGGTCTCTAAACTTCCTTAATCACAGTGATCTAGGGTCAAAATCTGCATTCGACCCAGAGGACACCAAAGACGAATACCTTCCCTGCTATAGTCCTTTTTTTTTTTGCAGAAACACATCCTAATACCAAACCACCTGAAAATGTCAAGAGCTGCTGCAAAATCCAGTTGCCATCCTCCACTTACCTCTAAAAAGTCAATTCTGCCTGGAATTCCTCCTTGGATCCTTCTGAGAAGCAATTTAAAAACATCAGAATTATAATTATCTTTCTGTGATATGCTACATGTTGAATTCAAAATGCTATTGAAAACACACCATTAGGGACTGTCAGAAGAAGGGATGTGGGAAATCACATACTTTAACATTTCCTTTCTGAAGGTTCCCTGATGTACCAATTTCAAAGTGCACAATTTATTAGTTTGAGAGATTTTTCTTTTTAATTTCTCCTCACACCTACCCAGTCTGTTTCCCCTTTTTTTTTTCTCTCCAAAGAGGACAGCAGCAAAGAATAAGTGGCAATCCAGAAAATAGACTGGTTATATTGGATTACATTAGAGAAAAATATTAAGAAAAGGACTACAAAATATCTTTAAAAACATACTATTTTGCCCCAGGGAAAAAGTCAGGACACTAAGGCAATATTCATTTGCCAAACCTTCTCAACATGAATTTGCAATAGAAAATGTTGTAAATGTTGTCATAAATAGTGAAACACCAAGAAAACATTTCCTAGTTAAGGTCCTACTATTGTTAAAAAAAACCCAGCACCAGAATTGCAAGCAGCTGTTTGCGGCAAAGCATTAAAAGCAAACCCCCATCACTAAGAGATGTGAATGCATAAGCTGTGTGGAGCAAGGAGGCTGTGGAGCTTCCACCTCTGGAGTTACTGATGGAAAGAGGAGAGGGGGACAGTTCCTCCATGGTCTTTGCACAGCTTGGGGCTGGTTGCCCAGCAGCCTGTGGGTAGGACTGTGTTCCCCCAGCACAGTGTGGTGGCTCCTAAGTTGTACTGGCCAAAAAGGGATCAAGAAAATTGGGAAAGTGTCTTTGGGTGCAGAGCGGGATGCAGAACCAGGTCAGAACCAGAAGTATTTCCTAAACTGACTGCAATGCTACTCAGACACGTGTTGTTCTGGATATTAAAGATCTGGCTGGGAATAAAAGTAACCCTGCAGAACACAGATGTCATTGCTCCCAGGCAGCAGAGCCCCTTATTAAGCAGAGCGTATTAGATTAGCTCAGCTTTATGGTTTTCTTTCAGTTCTCTGCAGGGACCTTTTTTCCAGCAGTACGAACATGTATATATTTTCATTGCAAAGTTTCATGTCCGTATTGGCCTAAGTAAAATAAGTACGACCACCTGGGACAAATGATCACATGGGGTTTCATGTGTAAGTAGACAGCATCTCCTTACACTATGGAGAGATGTACACAGGAGTAAAAATTTTAACATCTGCTCTGACTACAATATTACTTCTAGTTTTAGGACAAGGTTCAAAGAAAATCCTTGTGGGTTATGACACAGTTTCTATGTTAAACAGTAAAGAAAGTGTATTTGTATTTTGCTGCTTTCAGATTCTCTAGCAAGCAGAGGTTAAAGTAGGAGGTTTTCATTAGCTGGGAACTTGTGTCCTCTTGGCATCAAGTTCGTGATAACAATACAGATAAATGTGGATTACCAAAGGAACACTTAACCCCAAAATGACACCCAGAAACTGAGAACCCCAGCAAGCAACGTATATAATAGTGCAATTCTCATCGCTGGGAGGAATCAATCAAAAATATGAGGGGGATAGAGTTTGATGTTACTTCCATTGTACTTTCACTTAAATCTTTCCCTCTGAATAAGAATATTGTGTGTTCAGCTTAAGACAATGTCTGATTTACAGTAGGCTTGAATGAACTAGGGATCATTTTCCAGAATCAAGCACAAAGGAGAGATAAAACTCTAACAGCAGCATTTTCAAGATAATACATCTTAGTTCAGAAAATATGGATGTATAACAATATAATAAGATATGCATTTGGTTTCCAGTAGCCAAATGTCAGCAAATGACTAAGAAAGGCATGGTGCAATAGAATCCTGGACTGAGACCCTTGTTCCAAAGCTAGTGTAACATGGTGAGTAAGCAGCTGTATGTTGTAGGGGTTAGATCTGTATTGTCCTGCTCTGATCTTTCACTTGATCCTTCATGATCCTTCACATTTCTGTGATGTATGTCCAGAGCATGTATTCCTAGATTTTAAGACCAATGGACACAATCCTTCTTCCATCTAATGGAAGATCAGTTGGGAAAGTATGCAGGCACCTCTGTATGCAGGCCTTCTGCGTGTGCCGTGAGGCAAAAAGCTCTTCTAACAAATCCACGTGTGTCAGTAACTAAAGTATAACTGAAGGTAAATATTTCCCACAGATACTATTGCATGCCTCTTCTTTTTCTAAGCCATGTATTACCAGACAGCAAGAACTTCAATTTATTTACTCATGGTTTGTCTGTTTTTGCACATCAAGAATCTGTGTAGATACGCAGTGAGAAGCAATGGCACAACTGCTTGAAAATTTATCACAGGATGTGTAACTGCAATTTCAGCACATTTCCAAGCAACAATGATGTGTAGATTTTAACCAAACTCTTCTGACCTGGCTGCCTGAGGAATTACCTTCCTTTCTGCAAGATACTGCCATGGGAAGGGCAAGGTGCAGTCCTTCAACTGGAAAAGAATAACGGAGCTTCAATTTTCTAGAGATACTTTTTTTTTTAAGGCTGGTGACTCTGTTAGTTTAGGGGGGTGGTTTTGTCTTTTTTTTTTTTCTTTTTTTTTTTTTTTTGCTTAGTAGAAGCAGAAAGGATGCACTTCAGTAGTAAGGAAAACTTTACTGTCATAATTTCATTGTTATAGTGTACATACTGCTATTTCTGTGTATGCTTAAACTACACAAATAGAACCAATGAGAAAACACTTGATTAAAGGAAACAACAACAACAGAAAAAATCACAACCATATTTGAAAAAAAACAAGAGGAAGGATATTTCAGTTAGCTAGAATGTAGAAGGACAAGTTTCTAGAAGATTTTTCTGAGAGCTATGAAAATAGATCCTTATTTTCTCTTCTTTCTTACTAGACACTAGCTGCATTGATGTAGACATATAATAAAATTGACCAGAAACACAAATTTCTAAGAAAACAAGACAAAAATCCAGAGCAAATAAAATTAACACCTTTTGCCAAAACAGGGGGGTGAGGGGAAGAATTTGAAAGAGTTAAACCAGTTTGTCTTGGCTTTCTCAATAAAAGATTTTTACCTACACATAGCATTTTTTAACATAAATTGTGAAAAAAGATCCACAAAACAATGCAATAACCCCAAAGCTTCACAGAGCAAGTGTCATACAAAAGGCCTTCTTTGAATTCAAACTGGTGGAGTTTTTTTACCTTCATTTTAAAGAAACAAAAGAAAACAAAATAAACAACCAACCAACCAAACAAGAAGATAATTATTTTCCCCTCCGATTTTTGTTTCAGCTAGCAATCCCTTCCCCGACAAGTTCCTTGCTCAGCTCCTCTTTTGACCTTTCATTTTTTTTTTAAAAGGGGGAAATAAGATGAGAAATTGAAAACTTAACAAAAATAAGTGTGCTTATTTGCTAATGCAGACAATCACATTCAAAACCCTGGAACTGATCAGCATATCAATTTGTTCCTGACACTGAGGTTAGTACCTGAAACAATGGTACCTCCCCCACTTGCTCGATTCAAACACAGCATGTGTCATACCTCCGTGCACATCATTTTCCTGCTCAGGCTGAAAGGGATGAGCAACAGTAGGCTTATGAGTCAGTGCCTTCCCTAGAGAGCCTTGAACCATAGCATTATAAAGGTAGTTTGTTAATTCAATCTTGTAAGTATTTGCCTTCAGCCAATAACAAGGATAGAACGAGTAATTCCGTTCAGATTTTAGGAAATCTATCTTTTGCACCATCAGTGGAGACAGTTTTTGAGGGGGAGTTTGAGCAGTTTGGTACTCACTAGGACCCATTTTTTCCTGGTTTTGTATCCTTACCCACACACCTGGTGTGGCTCACTCTCCTCACACAGCTGAAAGTCATGCAGCTGGCTGCTGTTATTAACACGGGATTGTGGTGGGTTTGTATTTGTAACCCAGTAAATCACTGGTGCCTGGGCAAAGAACATGCTATTTCTGATGTACTGAGAGCATTTCCATAGCACAATGCATTTTTTTTTTGTGGCTGACACACAGCAGTGGGGTACTCACAAGAGAACAGCTTGCTGCCTGGGCTAAGCCACCCCTCTGGAAGCCCTGACTAGGTTGCTTTCATGGCTTGTGCTATGCAAATCCTTAAAAGTTAAGGTCCCTCCATACATCTACGAACTAGCTCATCTGGTGGAAACACAAAATAAAAGCCTGCTGGTATAAATCTGAATGATCTTGTTATATTCACTAGTCTTAAGAGAGTTAATGTTAGTTTGTGCTAGTTGCAAAACTAGCCTTCAACGCGTAATTGATGACACATACCAGCTGCTGGGGAGGAACAACAGGTATGTCCACTCTCTTTGTGAAGCAGCTCTGTTCTTTAAAATGCTCAGCAGATAGAGATGACTCCAAAGAAGTCACTGCACATCATGTTTTAAGATCTCATACATTCCAGTGGTAGGTGTTAATTTTATTTTAGCTTCACCTGTCAGCATTAGTTAATTCTAAGTAAGAATTAAGTTGCCTCACTTGCATTCCTTGGGTATAGCACCGATCTGCACTACTTATGCTCTCAGGTAATTCTCAAGGTGTACTTTGTATTTAAAAGGCTTTTCTTTACATCTAAGGGCTAGGGAGTGTGTTCCTCTTCAAAACGGGTTTGATTTATTCCCATGGCTCGTGCAGCTGAAAGGGCAGAACCAGCAACAAACAGCTACATCCAGCTCAACTTGTTGTATAATATTAAAAGTTCATTAATTATTTGCTCCCTGAAAACTTATACCAAAATGTTAGACAAAAGTTTACAGAAAATAAGTGTTTGTATTGTTAGCAAAGTACACAGAAGTTGGAGTTTGCTCTGTTTGCCATATCATCACCAAGAGTTATGAGAGCTGATTTTAAGAGATGTCTGGCACTCCAGCATCAGAAACTAATGCTGGGATGAATTTTTGGAGTCACCAACCTCAAAAGTTTCCCTTCCTCAACCCACTTACGGTGACAAAATAGACAGCAAATCCTTTCGTTTCAACAACAACTGGCTCCAGCAGGGCTATCTCAGCAGGATGTGAAGACAAGATAAAAAGGCCAGCAGTGACTTTTCCTGTAGATGGGTCAAAGAAATCTTTCACAAAAACAACTTCCATTTCATGCCTAAGATGAAGTTCAATGACTGCAGCACAGCCCGGTCCCAAGCTATTACATGTGTAAGTAAACAGTTCAGAGGTTAATATACAGCTGAGAAAATCTGTGGGGGGTTTTTCTTCTTTTTTTTTTTTTTTTCCTTTTCCTTATTTCAGACGTATTTTCAGCTGAAAACAGATACATGGTAGGGGCTGGATTTCTGCTCCAAATGTCTCTACTGTGGGTTCTCTCTGTGACTTAATCCTCAGGAAGGGAAGACAAAGAAAATTCAAGATTTAGATTTTGTAAGACCTGCCACCACCTTTTCCTGGCCAATCCAGAAAAAAATCAGGTACGTCAACCAGCACTGCACTAAACTAATGCAGAATGACACAGGACTGACCCAGCCTTTCCCAAACCAATACAAAATAGTTCAAACAAGAGCTTAACGTAAAAGCCATGCTTCAACAGAGGTAAGTTTCAGAAAACAAGCTTGAGATTAGAGAGTGAACGACCAGCTCTTGACAGGTGAAGGGGAAAAACTCAGAGACTTTTGGGGTTCACCAGCTGCTGAAACCACAGCACTGCCTTATGAGCTGCTTGTGAGCAGCCCCCATTGAACAGCCCAAGGAAGGGGGATATGTTATGGATGGAATAGTGGTGGTGCAGAGGGATGAGCAAGGTCTGCCTCCTGACACCCTCCAGCAGGCAGCTCCCAGTGATCCCCTGAACCCCAGGGTCGGTGCAGTATCCAGAAGGCTGTTGCTGGGGGCCTTACAGAGCATCTGCAGTGCAAGTTCCCTATGCCCAGGACTTCATATTTGAGGCATAGGAAGGGCAGACTGCCCACCATTTTCTGTCCCTTTTTTCTCCTCTGAGGACAGCTAACTGCATTAGAAAGGTGACACAGATCATTTCCACCAGGCCAACTATGAGCAGCAATGTGTATTTGGAAAGGGAATTCAGACACACGCTGTAGTGAAGATGACCATGCCTACTGTGCTGTCCAACACGTGGGAGCTATCTCTGTAAAAGTGTCAGCCTGTGTCAACCTCCTCACTCTTCCTTGTCAGAGCAGAAGCACCACAAGGATGGCAATTAGTTCAGGAGAACATGCACATGCACTGAGCATACACATAGATTTTGCTTCAGTCAAGTAAGAATATTTGCCTATATCAAACTACTTTGTAACAATAATTTGTTCAGGACCAACCTATCTGCACCAAAAGTGGTCTAGGGACATGGAGATAAAGCTGAAGCTCTCTTCTGAAAGACACAACATCTGAAGAATTAAAAAAGTATTTTTCTGGATCACCAGAGCAGAGGTCTTAGAGTGGAGCGTTTTTCATCTGCAAAGACTACTCTGCCCACTGAAGAGGAGCATTTTTATGCATATATACAAACACAGGCAACAGAGTTGAGGAATTCTGATCTGAATGGACAGACATTGCCAGTATTTTCCATGCATTATTGAACAGGCAAGGACACTTCTCTTTATCCATTTCTACATGTAGATAGGAAACATGGTTCTGTCAGTGAACTCACTACAAAAAAAAAATATTCCTTGTTTCAAACAGAATAGGTCGTTACACAACTGTGTTGCAGATACCTCTGCTACAATCCTTCATTGTTTTGAGCATTCATAGTTAGTTCTCAGTTTGAGAACCACAGTAACCTGAACAGTTACTAATTAATTAACATACACAAGTTGCCACATCTTGAGTGCCTTAAGAGGTAGCAGCTAATTTTGTATAACGGTGGTTCAGGCATATTGTTCTGTGTGCTGAGCAGTTTCTATTTACCAGAGAGCGTTCACACCTTTTCCTTTCAATGGCAGACCCCAGAAAACTGTTCTTTCAGTTGAGCACACAGTTTGCAAATTTCCAGTGTAAACTTCAGAGAGGATACCTAAGAATCACATGCCTAAAATGCATGGGCTTGAATGCTTGAAAAAGAGAGGTTTCTACATGTATCAAAACACAAACTGTTCATCCAGGAATTGTTGGTGCCAAAGCATGAGCCTAGGTTTTAATAATCTAGTGCTTCCACCTGGAAAAAGAAACTCTAAAAGAAATTTGAATACCACCAGCAATGTGGAAAAAAAGAACTGAGCTGGTATGGAAACCCTACAGGTAGCTCAAGTGAAAGAGACATAACTTCATTTGAAAAAAGTCTAGATGTGTCAGGGAGAGAATGAATTTGGATAGTAGCAGGGACAACGACGCTTTGCTAACGTGACTTCCAAAACTTGGAGATGTTACAGAGGGGAAGCACGTAGCAGGGGACAGGGCTGGAGACACACACCTGGGAAGTGGTTCTCTGTGCCAAGGAGGACAGAGAGACTGCAGCCCATGAAGGACCCACACCAGGCGGAGGAGCAGTGGATGGCACGTATCTGCAGAGAAGAACTGCTGTGTGCCGAGCCCAACCTCCTGTGTCACCTGTCACCTCACTCAAGGCACGGGGAGGCACTGAGTGCAACATGCAGTGAAAATAAGGAAAGTGAGGACTAGGAAAGGGGGAAGAGAAGTGTTGGACTGAAGCTGAGCCTGGGGAAGGGGGAGGAAAGGCATCTACCTCGGTGTTTGTTTTACCACTTGGCATCTTATTTTACCCGTCAATAGCCAAATCATTTATTAAAAGTTTATGTTAATTGGCAATGAATTAAATTAAATTAAATTCCCTCAGTTAAGACTGCTTTATCTGCGACAAGAGGTCTTCATTTACTTGGCATTTTCGCAGAGCTCTGGGCTGCTTTTTTTCACCAGACACCAGAATGTGCTGATAGGGCAATATATCTTCCTTAGGACAGGGATGTTCAGCATGCAGTACATGGTGCCCATGGAACGGGGCCACGGGGCTACGACAAGGTGCAGCCATTCCTGGCCATTGCCTCTTCTGATGACACCACTGCTCTTTCCCTGCCAAAGTGGAGACCTGCTCAGGACAAGCAGCAAAAGCAGCTGTGCTTTAGCCTGTTTCTGAACACTGTGCATGAAAGGAGGCTGCCACTCTTGTAGTATTTCATGCTGCCTCATTCCTGGTCAGGAGCAAACAGGGACTTACCTGTGCATAAACACCAGCTTAGCTGGCTGCACTGCCCACAACTTGTCTGTATGCATTTAGGAAATTCAGTCTTCTCAAAAAACGTTCACAAACCATGCAATCACAGCAAAATGCTAGATGCATGTACAGCATTGGGACCCATCTCAAACAATGGCAAGTACCACCATTGTAAAACTGATAGTGACAAAACTCATCCCTAATGCATATGATAAAGCCCAAGGGAACTTTTGAGTCCTGTAAAAAAAATATACAGTTTTTGGTCCACAAAAAAACCACTATCCTCTTGTATCATAAATCACCATAGCTCAAGAGAAACTAATACCTGCATAACAAAAAGATTACAAAGTGTTCCTTATGGGGTCAGGAGAGTCATAGCTTTTTAATCAGCTCTTTGATATTGCAGTCTAGGCAAAGTTCTAGGTCACTGGCTTAAGGGTTAGAAAAATAACAGAAATATTTCTTGGGCTGGTTTTGAAATCTTTAAGTGTTTTGTGCAACAGGAAGACAGTCCCCAGGAACAAGGGAGTCCCAGCAGCCTATCCATCAGCACAGGAGATGGCATCCACTCAAGAGACATTTGAGTCTTTTGGGTGGGTCCAGGACTCATGGGTACAGAGTTATGGGGGACATGCCTTCGTAGTTTGTCATTAGCACCTAAAGGCTGTCTTAAAACTGAAGCTATATTGTTCTCAATTAACTATCACATGAATGTTTTTTTAAAAAAGAAGGCTGGTATACGCAAAGGTCCATAAACAGTTCTCCATTATCTGAAATCAAGTTTCATTTCCAAAATTTGCTGATGACACTGAGCTATTCTGGGTGTACTCCAGAGGGAACTGAAGAAAGGTGGAAAACCAGACAACACATTATCAGATTAGATATATGCAATTTGAACTGTTTCCAAATGCTGCTAGGTACTGAATTGAGTACATCAATTCAGAAGAGACACCAATGCATTTTAATAGACAATTTAGTGACAATCTCTGGACAATACGTCAGTAGCCAAAAACAAACAAAAAAATCTAAAAGGAAACAAAATGTTACAGAATAAGATGGAAAAGAATTCCATTAATATCTAGCTCATCATACAAATTGCGTTTATTGTGAGAAATATACCTGAGGCAGAATTTGAAGGTATCGCAGGAGAACTGTTTGAGTCCCATAAGATTTTGTGACGATTTAGACCATCTTTTTAAAAGGTCCACCCCAGTAGCTATTACATCTGGCTTTAAGTGCTGACCAAAAGAATGGTCTTGTTTGGGAGGGGTAGGTGTCAGCACACAACACAAGATTTTTGAAGAAATCAAACTATGAGTAGGTGCAGCATACTTTATGCCCTCACCCAGCAAAGCAGAGAAATGTAAAGGACCAATTCTGCCTTAGAAGTTTCTGCTGCTAAGCCCTTTCAGCCTCAGGAGAGTTCAGAGGGCCCAGGGTACTGAGAAGAGAGACGTGGGTAAGATACTTCTAGAGAGAAATTTACTTTGTCAGACCTCACCCACAACAGTAATGGCCATAGAGAAGGGTCAGCCATCTGCCTGGTAAGTTCATAGTCCTTAGGTCAAGGGAGATATTACAAAGGCTTTTACAGGGAGGAATTCTCTTTAGGACGGATCCCATTTAACATCTGCACGAGTGACCTGGAAAAGATGAACAACATGCTCATGACATTTACAGATGCTGATTAACTAGAAAATGAGGCAAAGAGCTAATAGGCAGGTGAAAGTAAGAAAATTAAGTAATGGTGTAGTGAGGCATACACATGCTGTCAACACACACACACATATGTGTGTGTGCACATCTGCTTCCAAACATAGTGAAGAAAATAGTTTTCTAAATGACTGATTTTACTGACATGGGACTCACTCTGTGGAATGGATGAATGAAAACACTTTTCCGTCAAATGCAACCATCTGACATCTTTTACTGCTCTGGTCAATGCTGTTGATCTAGTTTTTTGTTACCACAAAGGTGATTTCAGAACAGATTCCTGATAAATTTGTTTCCTTCTATCTTCTGTTTTAACCATTCAATATCTGTGCTGTGAAAGCAGCATATGAAAGCATTTCAGGCAAATTTCAAACAGAAAAAAGTACAAACGAGCATATTAAAAATTATTAGCTTGTACTTGGTTTGAGACATGTCCCGGAGAAGACCTTGTGGCAAGAGGAGGAAGTGAAGGGGTGCAATTACTCCACCTGAACAGCACTTGCAGCAGCAGTCAGGGAACTGGCTCTCTTTGCCAGACAAACACACCCAGCACTTTCCTTTCCCACTGACTAGCGTCCAGATGGGGCTGCCCAGCTGGATGTGATATCAGGGGAACAGCAGCCGAGGCATGAACACTTTCCCACCTCCCTGAGGCTGGCAGGAAAGCTCTTTTCTTTGCAGTCACTCTGTGACCTGTGAAAGAAAAGTTTTCCGTCTTTCTCCTCTGAACATTGGGAGTTGGAGCTGCTCACAGTCAGCACATGGTCAAACCACTGAATTATTGTCGCTTTCCATTATTTCCTTCCTTTGTAAAAACAGCTCTGCTTCTTTCTACATACTGCTTGAAAAAACCCTTCCCCAACTCATGGGCCAGCATCCAGGACACCCACACCAGGGCCGCGGCACAGAGGTGCCTGCCGTGGCGTGCTGTGCTGTGTCCGGACAGATGGAGCATCCCTGCCTGGGGCCACGGTTCCCAATGGCATGTGTGAAGGTGGCATCTTGTCTCCTGGTGTGAACGAGGTGCAGCAGCATTCACGAGGTTTGGGCACCTCAGTAGGAGACCAAGAGGTCAAAAGCAAAGAGCAAACTCTGTTGAGCATGAGAGACCTGACTGCTCCCTGAAACACTGCCTGCGGGTCTCACCCCCACAGCTATTTAACTGGCCTCCATGCAGCCTCTCTGCTCTCCAGCAGTTACCGTGTTTGATTAGCAGCTGCCAGGCATGTCTGCACACTCACAAGGATGAGGTGGGGGGACAGTGTCACCTGCAGACAGCAGGGAAAAGTATCAGGAACATCAATCTGCACTGTGCACTCACTGGCCCCACAATTTACACTCTCATGAACTGCACCAGGGAGGCCTCAGTAAGCTGCAAATGTCTCAGATTTAACTGGTGGAAGATTTTTAGCTCCTGAATATTGCAGCTGACTATGTTTAGGGTTGGAGGTTTTTTTCCCTTTTTCAGATACATCAATCTGCAGGGAAGAGACTCTCTGTGAGAAACCAGTAACCCACAGACACACAGAGTCTTGGTTTCAGTCGAGGCAGGGATAATTTCTTCACAGTAGCTGGTAAGAGGTTATGTTTTGGATTTGTGCTGAGAAGAAGGCTGATAACGTACTGATGTTTATAGTTGTTGCCAGGAAAGACAAGGACTTTCCAGCTTCTCTGCTCTGCCAGTGTCTGCAGGTGCAGGAGGAGCCAGGAGGGAGCACAGCCCCAACTACTAGCCTAGGGTTCAAATTCAGGTTTAGGATTGAGACCCAAACTGGCCGGTGGTCTATTCCATATCATGCATGTCTTACGCAGTATATAGATGAGAATCTGTCCAGAAGTTCTCTCTCCTGCTCTGGGTTGTGTCCCTCTGGATAACCCCTCTCTCAGGGTCCTCTTGGTCTTTCAGACACTTGGGCTCTTATCTCTATGGTGGAATTGCAGCTTCAGGACTCTCCCTGCTCTGGGATCATCGGCATGAACAAGCTCAACCTTGGTCATTGGGTGGTGAACAATATCACTGTGTATCACTCATTTGTGTATATTACTATTATTTTTATCACTATTATTTTCAGTATTATTGTAGTTTAGTTATTAAATTGTTCTCATCTCAACCCATGAGTGTCTTTTTCCTTTACTGTAGGGGGGTTACTAAGCCCCCCTGCAGTGGAGCAAGGTGTGTTCCTCAGCCCTTCACAGAGTGGCATCTCCTTGCAAGGCCGCATTCATCGGCCCACTGGTGCGCTGCTGTGTGAGAAACAGAGCAGCTGCCTGCTGGTAGGCAAAGGAAGGCATTGTGTTTGAGTGAATAAATTTAAACCCAAGTGTTAGAGCCCAAGTCCAGTAGCTCATTTGTCATACAGTGTGAAGGTGTTTCACAGGAATTCGTGCTCCACTTTCATCTGCCCGCAGCCCATGACGCAGTGCAGTCTTTGCAGTCCTGGTGCAGCCAGAAGCCGACCACAGCAGCTGCATTGTTTCTGCACATCCCCAGGCACAAATGGCTTGGGTTTGTCTCACTACATAACAACAACAATCCAGGAGTGATATCTCCTACTACCACTGAAAAAGCAGCAGTGATGTTTGTGAATGAAACCTCTGAAAGGGAAATATTTCTTGGTTAATTTGTAGTACAGTCAAAGGTCTTCTCTGCTTTGGAATTTATAGGTTTGAAATCTGTATGGTACTGGGAGACGCATAGTATGCCAGAAATGTGGTGATTCCCTACCCTCATAGTTGTGGCATGCCGCATTTCCATCCTTCCTTCAGCAGGGATGCTTACGATCCATGCACTGTATTTATATTGCTGCCCATCAGGCTATGCGGAACTTAGTCAACTAAATATCAAATCCAGCACTCACAAGTCTGCCTAATTGAAACAAGTAGAGCTGAATGACTTGAGGATAAGGTAATCAGCTTGAGCTGTTCTGATATAAAACATCTGAAGCTGATCTGGAATCACACAGCTAGATTCTTATATGGCATTTAGAATATTGTGAATACTATATGTTGGGTGCCCCAGTAAAAACCCTTAATAAGAGAAGTTGTGACCAATGTTGTTTTATAGCTGTGTGGCATCTGAGGTCAGAAGGTCCCTCTGCACCGCAGCTCGGATATGTTTGGGCGACTCTGAGATCCCAGAGTCCAGATGCAGCATTTCACAGAAAAAAGAGACAGAAAACAAAAGCATATATCATATTGAGTGCAACATATGCCAGACAACATCTGGCCAGATGAATAGTTTTTCCAGGAGAGAATGAGAGGTCACTGTTTAGGAGGTCTTGATGAGACTCACACATACCATTCAAGATCCAGAGACCTGCTTGAGAAAGACTCAAGCTTCTAGAGCAGCCATAGAGTTAGGGTCCAGATCATTTGCCTAACACTGCCATTGAGCTGGTCTGGGGCAAATCAGTCAGAATCTGTCCCTGTCATTTCATTGTCCTACAAAATGGATAGTGACCCAGCATCTCCCATGGCATTAGGAAACTGAAGGGAGATTACCAGGTCTTTCTAGGACAAAAACTTCTATTTAAAAAACAAAAAAACAAAATTCTTTTTAAAGACTTACTAATGGAAATTTTGTCCTAAATAATGAAAAATGACTGATCAAACATAATATTCCTCTGCAAATGTTAATGTAACCAGGCAAAGACAGACCACAGAGCAAAACTCATCATTTTCTGAGATTCTGCTTTCTTGTGGAGCAAGAGACTCTGAAGACTGTTCTAGTTTGATTTCCCTGTAATTAAAAGCATGTTCAAATAAAGCCCAGGATGCATATATCTTTGCATTTGCAAACCTACACAAGTTGTGTGTAAACATGAAACATATGGGCCCAGGTTACTGTCTGAGCTGAGAGTCACAGAAAATCAAATATAACAGCCAGCACAGGGAAAGATGAATGAATTTTCATCAACTTCTTACATTAACAATGTGATATACTGTCAGCAGCAAGAATACAAACTTTAGCATGCCAGGGCTTCTTCCTGTTGCTTGAGAAAGCCCCCAAGGCCCTTCAGAGAGGCAGGATCCTCTGGTACGACCCCACCAGGTCTTGGTGCAGATGCCACAAGCCCCTTCTTCATGCAAGATGAAAGCAGCTTGTGCATGAAGTATCTGCTTCACCAGATGATCATTGAAACCAAATTTGCTCCTTGGAAAACATGCACATGTTTCCATGGGCTGCCAAAATGGATTGCCTCAGCTGACCTGGCCCAGCCCTTTCTTAACAGAAAATGTATATTAAAGCTCTGTTAGGCCAATTTGCCAACTGCTGCTGAGGTTAAAACCTCATGGCCTATCTCCCTCTAAGGTATTGAATGGGCTTATAACTGCACCCCCACAAATGCTTGTAAGGTGAGCAGGCAAGAGGATTTTACCCACAGGTATTCCTGCAAAAGGTGACCACGGCATCCAGCTAAACAGCATGTGGGCTGGTTCTGCAAGGAATCAGTGAATCTGATCAATATTTTAATTCTGTTGTCTCAAGGTTTTTGTTTGCCCCCTTGGTCATGAACGCTATGGCGCTTCCTGTTTTACGAGTCAGGAGATGAGGTGCATCTGGCTGGAAACTGATAGGAGAAATATAGGGCTCTCCTTTAAGCTTAGCTAAATGCCAGGCTTTTTATGCAAAGGTGCATCCTGCAGTATGCTAACTGCACAACCCTTAAAGGCGTGTGGAAATCAGGCAGCAAGAAGCAATAAAGAAGTTGCATGGCTTGCCAGATAACCTTTAAAAAAGGCAAAAAAAAAAAAGTCTAAAAGCGACTGGATTTAGTCATAATTTTGCCTTGGAACAACAAGGTAACTCTCCCTTGCAGAGAAGGTAGCATCTTGGTCTTTGGAAGAGGTGGGATCTGGTGCAGGCTCTTTCACAACACCCATTATTGGTTTCTTCTCACTAGAAATATGTGTAATCCACCCAGACCAGGAGTTCCAGCTGACCTAGGTGCTGTAAAGAGACCTATGAGCCCAGTTTCTGATGGGGACCCCTGTGTGCCTTTCTTTCTCTGTTCTTCTGCTGCATGGAGCAGACTGGCAATTAGGCTGATACCTGCCATAGTCCTTGCTGTGCCCTGTCACTGGTGACATCACTAGGTGGCCCTGTTAGATCGTCCATTTTTTCTGAGCAAGTTTTTAATCTTCAAAAATATATTGTAGCATTATGGATTGGGGCTTTTTTCTTTCTCTTTTCTTCTTTTTTTTTTGATGAAGGAGTCTTATTTTGAAAGACATTGTGGCATGAAGCTTGCTCTGAGGTTTATTCCCTGTGTTTAGGGAGAAAAACTTGCAAAACCACAACTCAGAGCTCATAAGAATGAACATTCTTTGAGAAGGGGTTTCTTTGTATACTGCTTGAGATTACCTTTGCTCTAAAGCTAGTAAATGCATTAAATAAAAGAAGATGGGTTTTGAGCAGCTGATACTCCAGCTTGCTTTCCTAGAAAGCTGATCCAGAAGTTTCCTATGATTTGGCCCAGTGCCAGGAGGAAAAGCAGAAATTTATTTCAAGTGGAAAGGCTGGAACATTTATTTACATGGGCCCTCTACCTTTACCTGGGCCTACAAAAGGACAACATAGCAGCTCTGTAATTCTGTCATGCATCACCTTTCCTCTTCCTCCATGAGGTTATTTGTGCTTCTGTGGAAGAAAGGCCATTGCAACATTTAGCTTTTCACTGCAATCCTTTCCAAATGAAAAAATCAAAAGCGTTTACATAGTGAAGCTTGTAGTCACTTGTATAGTTGCAGCATGAAGTCAGCTTGGGAGTGAAAGAGTTTATAACGAGAAAAACCCCCACAATCACACCCCTCAGCACCAAGGAGCTGGACTGTTCATTACTGTAAATTTACAGGAAAGCACGGAGCAGCAGCACGTTGTGCTGAACTGCTTTTGAGTCTGTTGGGAGAGGGAAGACCTAAAAAATCAGACAAAAAATAAATCAGTAGTGCCTGGGAGAAATAGTGGGACCAGAAGAGATGCTTAGCGGAGAGGGTGATGCAAGCACCCAGAAGTCGCTGATGAATTATTTCCTGCAAGCGGCCACCTCTGCTACCAGTGAGTGGTTGGTGCTGCATCAGTTAACCAAAGACCAGTTGGTTAGCTTCTTCAGGAGCCAGCTGACCTTCTCGCAACCTGAACATGTGATTAAAGATTGTGCATGCTCCAGAAGACCAGCTGACCCAGCACAAGTCGAGAAAGTGAGAAAAACAAATGAGCAAAGAAACAGTTTTAGCCCACACCTCTCCACCTTATTCACAGAAATCATAAAAAGAGCAAAACTTGGTTCCCAGCACTGTGTCAAAAGGGAGGGAACAGAGATTATGTTTGTCTAACTGGCATAATACAGATGGAAAAATTATGCAGCCTAAAGTTCTCGTTGCCTCTGAAAGGAGAACAAGCCCCAAACAGAAAGGTCTGCCATGGCACCAGCTCTTTCACATGGGGTGACCGAGCAAGGGGGGGGTTGCCTCCATTTGCACCCAAGCCAGTGGACCCACCAGTGGCATCTGCTAATGCTAATGGAGAGGAATCCACCCTGGGGTCTGAAGAAATGCTGATGTTTGCTCTTTGGATAGTGTAACAGCATCAACCCCAGTAAGAGAAAGAAGCCCAGGTTCTCAAAGCAAATAATTTCAGTTCTGAACATCTAGATTAATAAAAACATAAAGGGGCTGCCAAGACCCACAACAAAAACCTCCACTTTTTCCAAGTCATTTGACCTCCACAGTGCTGGGATTTGCCTGGGCACTTGCTGGGGGGCTGTTACAAAGGCTCTGTCAGGATGGTGTTTTCAAGCTGACAAGTACAGGAGACTCTGGAGAGCAGTCAGACCCACAAACAAGCAAAGGCTACAAACAAGCATGTGAGGTGCTGCCATGTTACTCTTGCAGTCTCAAGACACGGAAAACATTTAGAAGCCACTCCTCAGAAATCATGTCAGGCAGCAATCAGGAGGCGAAAGGAAAGGGGGAAGGTGAGGGAACACAGAGGCCATCCCTCCCCTCACCCAGGCTCCAAGGGACCTCTCAGCACTTGTAACAAACCCAGGAACATGGGCCCCTGCCGGTGCACTGCTTGGCAGTTAGTTCAGATGATGGCCATGTCAGGCTGAAATTGCTGCTCCAGATCGACTCTGTTCATTGCATTTCTCTTTCAAATTGCTGTTTGCAGAAGTGTTACAACAGGCTTTTCTTCCAATGCACTTATTGCCATTAAAAAAAATAAAAAAGACTGCCTCTAAGGCATCCAGAAGCATATATACAGCTTGAAGGAAAGATTTTGTTTAGTTTTTAAGCCCTTCAGTGCTTTCAGATCTAATTCATTCATGCAAGGAGACAAAAATGTTTCTCATTGGAGGCCAGTGTATTTCCAGACAGATCAAATAATCATTAGCCTTTCTGATTACTAAGTAAACATCTTGCTTAACTATTGATCGTAAATCTATGATATCGCTTGGAGTTATTTCATATTTGCATATTAGTGTCAGCTGCTGCAAGATGCAAATACAATAGATGTGGTTTCCTATTGCTTGTCAGAATATTGTACATGTGCTACTTCTGTATCCCAGGCTCAGATATTACATTCCTCCCCTGGGGTCTAACAAACAAGAATTTCAAGAGGGCAGAAAATTAATTTCTAGCCCAAGGGAAAACATTTGACGAAAAAAGTCACATTGTTAAAAGTTTTAATGGAAAATGAGATGAAAGTGGGAATGCAAAAAATAATACTGGAGTGGTTTTAGCTCTAAGTGCCACTGATGGCCTGATAAGAGCTGTAGTTTGCCATATTTGAGCCTAGTCTCTTCTGCACACTGGGGTTCCCAGTCAGGCTCATGCAAGGCTTGCCTCACTGAGTGTAGGGTAGGAGGAAGACTGCTGCTCCCCATGGGTGATGTCAGGCAAAATATAAAACCTAAAATATAATTTAGGAAGCATTATGACATCTGGATTGACTAAAAATCATTATTTTTATTGGATGTATTCATTTTTAATTAAGAGAAGTTCTTTATTCCTGTGGACAGCAGGCACTTTCCCCAAGATCTGTGAAAGCCCGATTTGTCCAACAGAAATGTCAGTGGAAATCATTTAGATCAGCTTCCAAAATACCACCTTGTACTTTGAAAACAGCAAGTGAAGCAATCTTCCTGTTTTATCCAGAAGGAATCAATGTCAGACAGGCCAGATGGATCTCAGGATTGGACAGCAAGTCATTTCCAGTGCACATATCTGCTGCTCTGCTCCTTGCTTCATCACCAGAAGAGGAAAAAGATGTACCAGTGCATTAAAGAGTCACTGCATGCACCAACACATTTCCTCCTTGAAGAAGAGGGATGTTGACTGCAGGAATCCATCTTTACTGTTCTTGGATTCATTACAAGTAGCAAACAGATATGCAAAAAAAAAATCACGTACAAAAGCCAAGCAGGCCCAAAGTGCCAAGAGATCTTACAGGAGCTCCTGGTGAGGCAGCACGCAGCTGAAGGAACCAGCTTCTCCAACCTGATAATGACATTAATCCATTTTCAAGGAAGGGGATATCAATGCCATGGGCTGCAAAGCAAACGAAAATAGACCCTATGATTCACAATAACCTTCTTCAGAAACCTTTTTTTTTTTTTTTTTTTTTTTTTTTTTTTTAAGTGCTTAGCTGCTGCAAACCAGAAGAGGTTAAATAATGAAATACAGGGGAACTGCTTGCTTCACTTCTCATCTCTGCTGGGTGGCTTTCAGAACAGGCACAGCTACGAGCCAAATGTTCTGATACAATCAAGATCAGACACAGCAGCTGCCTCATGCTTCTCCGCCAGCTGCATCACTAGTGCCCACATCAGTCGGGCTTTTTCCTCTGTCCTCAGCCAGCAGCAAGCACCCTCTGAGCTAATGTTATAGCAGCTTCAGGAAGTGTCAGGGGGTGAGAAGGACATGTCAAATTATCTACTGTGTGTTTCTTCAAGCAGTCATATGAATGAACCAAGTCCAAGATCTTTTGCTTATTTGGTTGGTTGGTTCAGTTTTTTTGTTAAATAGGGACAGAGCTTGGGGGTATTCTGGGAGGATGTCCTGTCCCTCCTCTTTCCCAAACCTGTCTGCTTCCCACTGAGGCAAACAAACTTTCGCTGCCTCACTGGCACACACAGATGCTTCTCCCAACTCTTTGTATCAGACTGCCTCTGTGCTCCAGATCCTGTGTGCACTGAGAGTGGAAAAAAAGCAAACAACTTTCCTAGAACAAATTTAACCATAAAAATGAATCTCTATGAAATGAGAAGGTTTTCAGCAAAACTTACTTTTTAAAAGAAAATATTTTAAAAATAAAAACACTTGGTGGAAAACTTTCATTTAAAACACAAGTAGATCAGTTGAAAAGGAACCAAAGTCATTGATTGGAAAGTACTTAGAATACTAAATGCTTGTTTGGTGACATGTGTGACTTGACTATGATGAAATAAGTTTATAGCTGTTTAGGAAGGATCAAGAAGAAAAAAAAAGTAGTTAGTTTGGTGTATCAGTGAATAATTTTGTTTATTTTCATATTCTGTCTTTGTTCTGACAAGATACAAGGATAAACTTATTAGTCTCTACTTAGTAATGAAAATGAAAGGAGCAGCATGGGACACACAAGAGGTCTGCTACCGGTCATCTCCCATTAGGTAGACAAGCTTCAATTTATTTTCTTTCTTTTTAAAAATGTTTTTTAAGCTATTAGTTGGAGACTTTGGTAGCCTTTTCCACTCCCAACAGAAAGCTATGAAACAGGCAAGGGGCTCAAGAGCTTCTTGGGATATGATGGCAATGATTTTCTGGAAAATTAAAGGAAAGAGGGAGTTGCGGAGAATGTAGCTCTATAAAGAAACAGTAGTAAAAGCACACACACATGCTATGCCAGTGCAGAGGAAGCATAGCAGGAGAGCAACTTGGCTCCTTCAGAAGCTGTGCAGCAGCCTGAAACCTGAGAAGAATAAGAAAAATAGGAAATAGGGTAAGTTATTCAGGAGAAGCATGACAGAAAAGCATGAATTTATAAGGGTAAAATCAAAGGCCAAAGAAACAGAATAGAGCCAGAGAACAGCAATATTAACAGGAAAGTATGTAAATTAATATATTAGCAAGACAATAATCATCACTTCTCAGTGGGAAGGGAGCAGCTGGTGCTGAGGATCAGAGCAATTAATGCCGCTTTGCTTTAGCATTCACTGAAAAGCATCCAGCTAGGATGTGGATAGGTGGAAGAATAACACCCAGGGAAGTAGTGGAAGAGCTAGGATGATACAGAAAAGGAGCAAGCCAAAGAGTAGTCTGGTAACGTAGAAAACAGCTAAGCTTATTTAACTGGCTGGACCTGAGGAAATGCAACCAGGGTGCTCGTCAGCCCAGAGGGGAACGCATCAGAACATGCCAGAAGTGCTAGAAGTTTTGTTTGGGCACTTGGAGAAATAATAGCACCGGATAACGGTAAAAGAGACAAGCAAGATTTTCATCTTAAAGAAATGACTGAAATGTCTAAGGATAATAGAGCAAGTTGCTTCAATTTCAATTCCTAGAAAAGCACTGGAACAAATTATCTAATTATACGTGAACATGCAGTAAGCAACAAAGCTACAAGCAACCACCATCATCAACTCATTAAAAACGATCACATCAAATCAATCTAGTTTTTAACCCATTGCCATACCAGCATATAAAATCCAAGAGAGGCCTGGGTTGTTTTATTTTGGGGGGCGGGGAGGGGTTTGTGACTTTTTTTTCCCTGTCGTTTTGGTTCTGCTGGTTTTTTTTATTGGTGGCACATTCAGCTATGTTCGAAAGGAGAAATAATTGGTTGCCATGTGAAACAGACCAACCTCAAGGGTCTCTGAGAATACAGGAGTTTAATAACATGCCATGAAAGGAGATCTCTTCAATGTTTATTTTTTTTTATTGTACACTCACTGTTTTATATCTTTGGATATCCAGACCGCATGAGCTGGCTCCCCACTGTGACACTAGCCCTACAAAGTATTTCTTTAAACCGCACAGTAAGAGTAAGATTTACGCAGCAACCTGGGGTTCATAAACGCCAGATGAATGTAAATACACATTTTTGCGTGCACATGAAAGCACACTGCAGTGGCATCCAGAGCTGTTTTAAAAATAATTATCTGCATTAGTCATGGGTTTGAGCAAGGAACACTTTTATAAAGGCAGAGCTGTCAGCCTCCATCCACACACAGTGGAGCGTGGGGAGCTGCAGGCAGAGATGTAATCTATTAAACCAGTTGATAAATACCTTACACTACTCAGAATAAAAAATTAAGCTGTGAACGATACAACATACGTGAATTATCTACTAATTTTATTAGACAGGAGTTCACAGTACAATGTTACTGAGAAGGCATCAAAACTCGGGTTGCAGCTCCCAAGAAGTCAGACCCTTTGCTGCACAACTGGACAGGGGAATTCAGTGCCTACTGCCTGAACCACAGGTCTTCAAGGGACATTTGCAATTTGTTTAATACAAAAAAAGAGAATTGTTTATGAACTGTTGGACATGAATACTCTACCTCCTCCTCCAAGTTTTGCCAGAACTGCTCTCATGTAGCTAAAAAAAAAATCTCTTTAGCTAAAAAACCACCACAAATGAAACACTGCCAACAAAAAGTACTTTTATCAAGACATTATGACTACAGAAAACACCTTAAAAAAACCTAGACCCACCCACCCAACCTTTGATGCCCTTCCTAAAGGAAACCATTAGCACAGATGAGCTGACTGGGATCTCCTGAGACACATCCAAAACACACTCAAACCCAACACATGGCCACAAATCTGGGAGGCAGGAGGGGCCCGTTACAAGTCACCAACATCTTGGGGTGATCTGCCAGCCATTGTCTTCAATGGCTCCTTTGTGCCTTCTTTAAATGATCCCCTCGTGGAGATGGGACTTTCCAAGGACAGGGCACAGCATGGCAGCCCCTGAGGCAGGGCTTGGGCAGTTGCAATGCCGGGGGTGGGGAGTGATCTCCGAGCATTGCAGCACCTGAGAAGGGGTGTGTGGGCCTGGGGAAGTGGAGGTGAGAGGCAGGAGGGCTGAGAGACTTTGGGGATCCACGGGAGGAGAAACCTGGTGGGTGGCTGCAGGTTGTTCACTGCGAGGGACAGGGGAAAAGGGCTGGGCTGCGGTGCCAGGCAGGCAAGGTGCGAGTGGCAGGTGACCTGAGCGGCAGTCTTGCTTGCAATAAGGGATGAAGACATAACAGAGGAAGATGGGAACACCTGGAAGTTGTGGACTGTGGTCCAGAAATCTGGCTGCTTTCAAGTTATCAAGAGACAGAAAATCACTGGGTAGACTCCTCTCCTCTTAACCATCCCTGACAGCCACCGGCCACTGAAAGAAAACAAAACGGACCTCAGCTTTCTAATTGTTCCACTCCCAATACATAAGATTAAGCTAACAAACCTTTTAAACAAAAACTCTAAACTATCCCCTTTTCCTTTAGCAACCACCTACAACACATGCACATAGCTGGCGGCTGCATTGCAGACACCATCTGTTCCAGCATATCAGAACTCACCCACTTCTACCCACTTGGCATGACCAGAATTTAACACTGCATGCTGTGTGCACACGGGAGGCAGGCATGTTATGGGCGACGGAGAAGAGCAAACTAGGATAAGGAAGGGACAATCACTGCTCGAGGGGCAACGGGGTGCAGTTGGGATGAACCCTTCTCTTCAGGAGGACCCAGAGTTGACCACATTTGGGAAGTGGGGGAAAAATCCATCATGGAAGAACCAAATGTTTCACCATCATGCAAACTGCTTAGTCCTGATACAGTCAGTGAAACCACCAGCTTCCTTATTGCTTCCTTACCACCAGCTACAGCTAGTAATACAACTGTTTTTAGTGTGACACTTCTCCAGTGCGGAACTCGACAGAATATTTTTCCACAAGCAGGGCATCCCATGGAACACATGTAAATCATTCTAGAAGCTGGAGCCCTGGCGTGGGCAGAGGGCCACAACTTAGCTTGCCAGTTCAGTTCCCTGATCTGACATTTTTGCTCTGTGGCTGTGAGCACCACACAGCCTCTGCACCTAACCTTACCCATTCGGAGAACATACTAAAATCTCCTTCTTACACTATTGTAAACCAAACTTTGTCTGGCAACAAGATACAAGATGTTCACCGTACCCTGTCCAGAAGGGGCTATATAAAAGAAAAGTATTTACTTTTGCAAATTTTCAGCTATTGCTACTTTTTTTTCTCCCATAATAGGGAATGCAAGAAAGCTAGCAAGATCCTTGCATTAGAAAAGTTATTTTTTTTTTAGATGAACTTTTTAAACAATCAGTGCAGTTCCATCAAGATCCTGTTTCCATGAAGCAATAGGATCAGTGAGAACAAAGTTTTTTGCCAAGAGTTTCAATCCTCTTTCCAGAAAGGGCTCTACACTCTATGGGCTTCCTCTCAAGGTGCGTTGACAATGCTGTACTTCCAGTTTCTATGACTTTCTTCTTTCTTGCTTGCTGTACTTGGATAATCCAGGCTCCATGCAATACTCTTCCCTTTGCACTTGGATGCTTCAGAAACTCAGTTCACACAACTCAACTTCTGCTCCTAAAATGTCTGCTGAAATGGTTTGTGGCATTGCTTCTGTTATTGAGCAGTCATTAACGAAGAATATATTTACTTGTTTCTGTATCTAGCTTGAAGGAGGATGTTATACATCTGTTTCCTTATATACCATCATTTGGTTGATTTGGCACATATAAACTGTTTTGTCTCTCCTCTGAACTAGCTTGAAAGCCCTTTGGAAGTGAGATTGCATTTGATAGTTATTTGCACAGCATCAAGCATCCTAATTGTACCAGATGATACACCTGAATAATAATTGGTTTGATTAAGGAAAGGACACATGCTAGGTAAGTCAATCTGTTTAAATATATGCTGAATACAATCATGGCTACATAAAATATATTTTTTTTTAATTCTCTGCCATATAAACTCCCTCAAATACCAGGAAATCACTTTTCTAAGTCATTAGCCTTAAAAAAAGTCCTCAATCTACATAACGTAATGACAAAAAATTAAACAGTTTACACAAGAAGACAGTAAAGCAAGCAGTATTCAGTGTTAATCGAACAGATAAATCTATGCCTGTATTACAGGAATCTGCAAAAGCAAACACTATACATATAAACAATAAAACCAGGTTATTTACAGATTTTTTTTTAATCTTTTGAATCAGGTTTTTACTTTAATACAAAAATTTCTGTGTCATGGTTGAAGAAAGCACTCATTTTTATATTATTTACATTACCTTTATTACTACCTTCATTTTGGACTCCTCCTTTTTTAATCCTGTTTATGGTTGAGATGTCAAACTGGATTTATGCCTTCTCTGCCCTTTTTACAGCTACTTTTGTTATTCACTCATATATTCTATTTTATATATTTTATATATATGCGCACACACATCTATATCTCTCGCTATATACCCCCTTCCTATCCACTTGATAGAGAGAGTATTTGAAAGTAGTGCCATTTAAGCAAATCTTTAAGTCTTCTTTTGTAATGGCAGTTGCTAAACGGGGGTTTCTTAGTTACACAGCTCCGGAACTTTAAACTCTTCTCCCCTTTTTTAACCAGGCCAGTTGTGAGTACTCACTGTTGCTTCTGTTGAGTAACAGAGGACAAAGAGGAAAATAACAATATGAGCTGCATCAGGCCATGAAAGAACAGACGACTTTATAAGAGGGAAGAAAGCTTCCCATGCCAAAGGGGGCTCAGGCTGGCTGCAGCCCCCTGCCACAGTGCCTCCTCCCAAAGGCTCTCCTGCACTCGATCCTGATAACAAGTTGCAAAGACACTGGTACATCTTTCTGTAAGCTGTTCCAGCAAAGCCTTCATCTTGGTAGCTTTCTATGCACCTATAAGAGATTCCAATGTGCATACATATCCCATGTTTGAGCTGCCCAGATGGTTGGTTTCGGCCTTCCACTTTCTTTCAACAAGATTTCACTGAATTCATAGCTTCATGATGAAGGATTACTGGCCTGAAGCTTAAAAAGACTAATGAGTAGGCAGAGCCATGTCTTGTAAACAGCAAAAAGTGCTTACTAACAAACATCTCAGTTCTTAACCGAATCCTGAACATATTTTAAGGTCAGTTTTCTACCCATCTGGTAGCAGTGGTTTCAATCTTAAGTGTATTTTCTATTTTGAAACTTATAAACTTGCATTTTACATATACACATAAATGAAAGTAATTCAGAGACAGCATCACTGGGCTCGGGTTGGTTGCAAAAATGTGACAATAACCCTGGAGCAACAGAGTGTGTAGAACATAGGACTGCATGGACACCTCTGGGGAGTATCTTGAGGAAGTCTTCCGTTAGACAAGAAAATCCCAAGGGGAAGGGTAGTCTGCACGTTTTACACGTAGAAAAAAAAAATCTACACTCAAGCAGTTGTTTACGTGGCCTTCGATGTCATGAATGCAAAGGTTTATTTGTCTAATTAATTGAGACAATCCTCTTTTATAAAAATTGTTGAAAGTGAAATATTCCTAAGAATTTTTGGCTTACTTGGTTGCTTTACTTCTCCAGCAAGCTATTTATGAAATAATTACACACTGTATCTATATGGAGCAGACACTTCCCATACATGTTTGCTTGCTTAGATAAAATTCAAGCTGCAGTCATGTGTAAATTTTTTTATGGAACTCTAAATTTCTTCTTGAATAAAGCCACAGTAAAACCATATAGACAAAGCTGCTTTATTTCACCATTAGCCATATAACCAATAAGCATAAAATGGTGGCTGTAACATTTCTGTTCAAAACTGTTCCAAAACCCAAGAAAACTACACTGAAAACATTAACCAATACTTTATTCCTATAAAAATAAAAAAGAAAAATGATACATTAATTTCCAGAAGTGTCTACATTTTTAAACAATAAATTAAGCTTTGTAATATCAACATCAATTTACATTTCAAATGATTTAAAAGAAAAGTATAGCTTAGGATACAAAATAAATTCTTTCCTTACCTTCAAAATACATCAAATACATTATTTTATTCCTTTAATGCACTGGCACCTAAGATCTCTGAAGAAGAAACAATAGAGTGCTACAGAAACAACCATTTAAAAAAAACCCAAAAAAACAGCCAGGGTCACTGAATGTATATTATCTTACAAGCTTTTTCTACATCTCTGACAAAAACACTAACTGAATGTATACGAAAATACAAACTTAGTGACTAGAATAGTGGAATCTTTTGCAAAGTTGCAAAAAAACCCCAACAAACCCAAAACCCAAACAAAAACCTTCTGCTTTCCTAACTGTTATGTAATTTATTCCAGTACTACTAAGCACATTTCCATATTAGTTGCAACGAAGGTCAGTTTTAACTAACAATCATTTGTTATTATGAATGCCTGGCAGATTTTCAAAGCCCTTATAAGACTGTCCCCATTATTTATCTTGTATTTGTCCACTAAGGCTACACAATGAAGTGTGAAAACCTAAATAAATTATGTTTAGTACTCATTGCACAGGTCACTGGAATATAAGCATTAATATTTGTCATTTATTTTGCAAAATCTGGATTTGAAATATATTTACATTTGAATGCATATCCTAATTCCCCACCTATTTTCTACAGACAGTAAATTAATTTCTCTTAGAAACTATGAAAGCAACAATCATACCAGGTTTTCATTCACACAGGCTAAGCTCTGAATCAGAAGGACACTTCAAGAATAACTCTACTGCTACCATGCTAACCTGCTGCTTAATTGAAGCAAATGAAGCCCATGGAAATTAACACTGCTGGTCCAAGCTTTTTTTTCTGGAATGATCATAGGGCTTCAATGTTCTTGCAAACTCATATAGATACACCTGATCTCAGGTCCATGGCAACTTTTCTGTGCTTTAGTGGCCATATATTTTTACTAGTTGAGTTTATGACTACATAAGATGTAGCCGCAGCAAAGAAGATACTACCTTATAGTAAGTTGCTTTTTTTACAGAAAAACGATTTTTTTCTTGTAAAAGGTATGAGTGTGTTTTGTATAATGTTGGTGAATAGTCCTTCCTTACTTGAAGATTCAGATTTTTTTTTTTTAAGCATCAGTTCTAGCTTAGTAAAAGACTTCCTGATGCTTGTGAGTGCAATGTCCAAAGACTTCCTGTTTACAGAACAGTTACTCTGCAAAAGGCTGATATAAATATGATGCTAGACTGGTATCAATTGGTACCTGATGTGAGGTAATGGACTGAATAGATCTAGCAAAACACCTGTTTCCTCTTAGCAGGCACGGCAACCTCACTAATTACCCAGCCGCATTCGAGTTCCATTTATGTCTCAGAAAAAGCCACCAAATGAAAACAAAGTAATTTTTAGAAGGAAAATATTTCAGTTTTGCTTAATGTTACTTAAAAGCACAAAGAAGCAAATAAGGAAAAAGTTCAACTTAAAATTATTTTCTGGGTCAATTTGACGAAAATTAAATCCCATCAACAGTAGGGGTCTTAAGTAAAGAAATTGCTCCACAAGAAATGATGCATTAAAAACACAAAAAGTGTTCTGCAAAGGGAGAAAAATCTTGCATTTCCCACCCTACCTTATCTGTTGAAAACATTTTCATCCTCACAAAACTTTTTTTTTTTTAAATAAAAACCAGGTCTTATCTGCCCTGAATAAAGCATTTCCTACACATGTTTTCAAAATATCTTCATGATTTTTACCACTGTTTGCAGCACTGTTTAAATTCCTCAGAGAGGATGTCAGTTCAGGCTGGTCTGAACACTACATTGCACCTTCAGCCAGGTGTAAGTAACATCATAACTTGGGCAACAGCAACATCAGTTAACCGGTCTATGACAAAGCCAGTTTTACAGTTGTGCAAAATATCAAGGTGTTTTTATAAGGTAAAACGATGACAACCCAAGAAACGACATCATGAAAGTCAAGGAAACAGAAGTTGGGCAACTAAGAGTAAACTGCTTTATTAATATATTTTAAAATCAGTGCTTTAATATTTTAAATAAGAATTTCATTAGAGACAAAACCTGCAGCTAAGCTCAAATTAATACACTAAGACTCTTATCCTAGTAGTTTGCAACAAATTTAGGAGAGGCAATAAAGGCACATTCTACTCCCCATTCCCAAAGCCACCTATTAAGACAAATTTGTCTTTTAAAAAAACAAAACAAAACAAAAAACCCCAGGACAACAGTTATGGGTCTCTTAACTACAGCCAAAAACTAAACAAACAGTGTCAACAGCCCACACAATTTGCTTTTTCCATTATGTTCTTGGTCCCCAACAATTGTTCCTTGTTTTAGTGGTCAAATGAGATCTCTACTGTCACATGGTTAGTTTGAGCTGAAAAATGGTTAAATCTATCAACACCATGTGCTACTCCTTCCTTTTCATTTGGAAAAACTTCTTTTTTTTTTTAAAGATGACAAGCTTCAGTGATTTGGATACTATTGTTTGACGTTTGTGCAGCTACTGAACAGCTGGAACATTAAATATGTTAAATTCCACTGAAAGGAAATCATATTGCATTAGATTGCTATATTTAAACTGTTAATATAATACTATTGTTAAAACAGACAGTCATCTGAGATGGCTTAACACTATCAGTGTCAGAACTTAAATGCAGGAGAATCTACTTAATCAAAACATTATGTTTTATATAATGAATTAATCATTCACTTGGCTTTCAACTGCCTTTGAACAAAGTTATTTTATGACACAATTTTACCTTCTATATAGTTTCAATTAATAAATGCTTTTAACCAAGCAGACTAATTGCATGTTACCAGTTGAAATACAAACATTTCCCAGCTCATGTTCTTTCTGGAAAGGCTTTATGTGAATGAGTAAAATAAACTTCTACTCAAGTACTACATTTCAGGATATAACAATAAAGCCATTATCAGTGAAATAACTATGTTTAATTGACTGAATATGAACCATGCATGTCTATTTTCAACATTTTCAACCAGTGGACCATTCCTGTGCTTAGTCTGACACATAAGAACACCATCTACAGGGAAGAACTTTTGTTGTAAAACAGCATCATGTTATGCTTGTAATAAAGCAAATGCATCGTTTCATTAGATATTTCAGAACTATAGCTTTTTTGAATATATATAATCTATTTTTAACCAGATATTGCATAGTAGAGAAAAAGAGGGGGAAAAAAGAGAACCAACCAGTAAAAACAATGAGTCTATATGAAAAGGTATTGCTGAATTCTTAGGTACATTTTGATTGCATATAATTTAGTATCAACAGCTAAAAGACAGGATTACTGAGAGTAAAACTCTGAGTTACAAAAGAATTACTTTTTCTTTTTTATTATTTTATTTTATTTTTTTTTGCAAAACACCACCACTATTCAAGGTTTTGTTGTATTTTAATGATTCAAATTTCATACATCCTGTTACACAAAAGGCATTCATGGTTTACGGCACCATTTTTCTTATTTTCAATACACAGTAAGATCTCTCCCTCCCACCTCTGTCTCAGAAGTGTTCCCCTATGATATTTCTGAAGACAATCTGAATAGGCATTTTAGTTAATTCCATATTAAATATAAAGCCACTTAGTTCAAATATGTTTAATTCTGAAGAATAAATGTTAGTGTATTTCACAGTGATGAAAACCTCAAAGGCTTATTACTCCCTCCTCATTGGCCATTATGCTAGAAATTTTGAATATTTATTGTTGTGATGACATCAGCACAGGCAAAAATGAGGTTCAAATGTTTTTGAATGTTATGCAGAATCTTGACTTCACTGCATTTTCTGCTGTTCGTCAATTGCTTGACAGTTTAAAGTTTTGTGTTAGGAGTTTTATCTCTAATTTTATCTTCCTAATTCTTGTAGAAACAAAAGCCAGTATTAAGAAGATGTTTTCATAATTATGCTTTCATTGCATATCCTAAGGCATACATCATTCAGTGCAAAGTCATCACACACTACAGAGAGAAAACAAAAACCCCTTCATTCTCCCCTATGGACCCTACAGGTTCATGTGCAAAACCCAGCAAGACTGAAATAAAGATGGACACAAAGTACAAGACATCTGGGTAGTTAATATTTGCTCTATGGTTTTACAAAAAAAAATCAAATACTACAGAGATTACAATTTTTATAGCTTTGAGTAGTGTCTCAGTGGCCAGCAATTTCAAATAAGTCATTAAAATCCAAGAAAGAGTTCACAAAAGTTATTACCAAAACAATCGAAGTTTACCAGAACAAGAGCAGCATTTGTTGTCACAATATGACCATCACTGTTTAAACACACACACACACACACACACACACACACTAATGTAAGTCAAACCATGTATCTTGAGGCCGGAGTTATATATGGAATAAAATTACAGTGTTTTGGTAAATACCTACTCAACATGAAAGAACATAAATAGCAATAGAAATACAGCAATAACCTTGAACACAAATAAAGCATAAATTTAATCAAGTACTTCCATGAAAGAAACAGATGTCACTACGAGATGTTCTAAATATTTTCTCACTATTTGTTTTCTTCCTTTTTTCCTCCTTGTCTTTTTCACTTCTTGACAAACTATTTAACTGCTAGTCATGCCAACTGCAAGGGATGACTTTGAGACCTGGGCACAACAAAACTTAAATGTTTTAACAGAAAGGCACACACCTAACAAAAAGGGAGGCTTTTGTTAACCACCCACACAGCAGGCACAGATTCTTTAGAGCCCACCACTCCTCATGTATGACAGAGGCACTAGGTTTTGTCACTGCTCAATAGTCTCCCTAACAACAGCAGGCAGTCTGCACTTATACAACACTTTTCCACATGCTGTTTTCAAAAAAGCTTCCCAAGCAACATGTGAATGTCCAGAATCATTTTACATTTGGAGTCACAGACAGACTGAGTGACCTGATGCCATACAAGTTAAGAGTGAACCAGTAAGCCTCTTGCCTTCCAATCTGTGCCCAATCAAGCAAGAGGATAACGATCCAAAATAACATAAAAACTCCAGCAAAAGTGAAATCCGGAATGCAGTGCATAAGAATGAGCACAAACCTATTCACCCTTCAACCTAACAAAGCCAAGAAGCTTTCCATGTTGCCAGTTACCCTGTTGTGTTCCAATTAAAACTCTTTCCATCAATTAATAGTAGCCTGGTATCTTCTTTACTTATAACTAATAAAGTAATCTTGAAGAAAGGACTAAGCCTACAAGACAAGGGTCAGCAATTTAGCACATCTTACATTCACTTTTCAGCCATCTCCTGGGGAAAACACACAACCTTCTGGTAACATGAGAGATACATATTGTACAGCTGTGTCAGTTTCTATAATGAAACTCCAGATATAAATGATAATATCCATAATACAAACCATAATTCTAAAATATATCTAAATATGTGTGTGTGTATATATATATATCTCTAAAAAGAAAATTATCTGATTTTCTCTTTCATACACATATAAACATCTGGCTAATATACCCCATAAAAACTTTTCCTTATTAAGGACTAATCTTTTAAATAAGAAAGTTTTAAACAGTCCCTTATAATATATTTTTTAAAACACTATTCAAAAATGAAGAACTATCTCAGGGTAATCAAAAAGCACACACAAAATAAATTAACATCATACAAATGTGGTTATACTGTTCCGAAAGTCCAATTCTCCCATTTGAAATGAAATGGAGACCAGTGTACCTTAGGGTGAATTATTCATCAACGCACAAATTCATTCTCTCTTTCCACGTAAATCTTCATGTGAATTTATCTGCACTTCCATAAATCAAGAAACAGTAAATCCGCAGAAGTCTTGCAAAAGGGAGTTGTGTTTCACTGGGTAAGAGCAGTTTTTGTTGAAGGGCAGCAAGTCAACATTCTGTCACCACCTGAACACTAGCAACACCTGTGACCTAGTAAGCTTCACACCTTGAATTAGCAGCAACATATTTGATGGGTTCAGTAGTAATTTTTCTTCCAGTATTGGATTAAACTACTTTGCATATACAGTAAGTCAAAAGTCTAGTAATTGTGTGCAACAATAATCCACATTTACATCTGAGAACTCATAAATACACATGGAAACAAAGGTGAAAGAGAAATAAACCTAATTTTAAGTTAAAATGCTTTCAGTCCACGTATAGAAACATGAATGAAAAACAAAGTATAAAGGAGATGGCCAGCAGAACCAGAACAAGTATAATAACTAAAACTGTAAGAAGTAGGTCACTGTTAACAGGGCAAGTTGCAATTAAAATTAATCAGCAGAAGATATAGACTGTATCATCTGCACAAATGCTTAAATGCAGCATTATTTTGCACATCACATACAGTAGAAGTGATTTCTAAGAAGCATATTATAACAGCTGGTATACACACCAATAGATTTATGGTAACTGAATACTTAATTTCTCTGGCTCTTAATGTACTGTAGTTGTGCATTAGCCTTTAAAGCTCCGTGTCAGCCTTTTACAAGTCAAGGTTACATTGCCATGAATATTTAGTATCCCAACACGAAAGTTACAAATATTCACCTTCAATGAACTTTCATAAAATGCAAAGATATTAAATACCTTCTTAAGCTGAATCATTTCAATACTATCTTTTTTTTTTGCTGTTTCAAAGGAGATGCAAGGACCTTTGTAACTTCCAAAGTGAAGGGTGTTTTAAGGCAGTAAAAGATAAATATTAAGGTTTCCATGATTGTTTATGGCTGTCTATGTGAATAAAGCATATTACACACAATTGCTCTCATATTTATATATATGACTTCGTTATACTGTATATGATTTAGCAATCTTCTTGAGAAATTTAAAGTGCCACAGTTCAAATGTGCTCATTGGTCTTTTCATGGGCTCCTAGTCCATTCTAGTTGCTTTCAGAAACAAGCCCCTGCTTTACCTAAAGAGCAGTCTTTTTAGGGGGAAAAAAAAGAATTAATCCTTCACTGCTGTGCTAACTGGAATCCAGTGGTCGAACCAATCCTTCTTTGTAAACACGAAGAATAGCTTCACAAACAAATTTGTATTGACTCTGTATAAGAAAGAAAAAACAAAACCATTTATGAATAATTAGTTAAACCCCTGATTATACATCAGTATTGAACAGGACAAACAGTCCCACTGCTTCCTTTTCTCCTGGACAATGATAGGATAGGAGACATGAAAATGGAAGGAAAAAAAATCTAACTCTCCTGGCTGTGTTCCCAGTAAACAGAAGTAACATTTACTCTTCTATGAAGGACAACCATTAAGATTCTCACACAAAGGAAAATAGAATCCCCAAATTTAAAATAACACATACTTAAATCTCACAGGATAGAATTTATTTGCAAAACCTATGCAAATTCATATGATTCTTCGGACTTTAAGGTCAAATAGTTATTCATGTTCTTTATACATCTCATCTTTTTTGTTTTTTCTTTTTTTTTGAATCATAGAATGGTTTGGGTTGGAAAGGACCTTAAAGATCGTTTAGTTCCAATCACCCGGACATGGGCAGGAGAGATGGGGAGGGACATTTTACAAGGGCATGTAGTGACAGGACAAGGGGTAATGGTTTTAAACTGGAAGAGGGCAGATTTAGACTAGATATTAGGAAGAAATTTTTCACTGTGAGGGTGGTGAGGCACTGGAACAGGTTGCCCAGGGAGGTTGTGGATGCCCCATCCCTGGAGGTGTTCAAGGCCAGGCTGGATGAGGCTTTGAGCAACCTGGTCTAGTGGGAGGTGTCCCTGCCCATGGCAGGGGGGTTGGAACTCGATGAACTATAAGGTCCCTTCCAACCCAAACCATTCTATGATGCTATGATTCTATTACAAGGACTATTTCTTCCATGATATTGTGATGTACCTTTTTGTTAAAAGCAATTAGCCTGTGAGCCTCTTTCAGAAATGTAATAGAAGGAGACATTAGCAATAGGACTAATGCAGAACTAAAAATCCACGTAGCCTGAATAAATTTTTATGATTAACACAATCCCAAGAACACAAACTGATGGCAATCTAAAGGAACTTACAAACATCAAAGCATACCTGTCCTCCAAAAGTACTTTTTACTACTGTCAAAACCCTCAAATGAACGCCTTTTTCAAAAGCTCAATGTCATACATTCAGAGAAGTGCTGCTTCACATTTTCTAAATCCCTTTTTACATCTTTGAAATGTTCTCCCAGCTTCCCTTGTATATCAGCTCTCATCAAGCCCCAGGAGCATCTGGAAACATCCCCCCAGTACCTCCCTAAAGCACAGGGCTAAAGGATAACGCCTGGACTGTGAAGGACCTTAGGTTGGATTCAAATGCCAGTAGTTAGGAACATTATTCTTGTCCATAACCTGCAATATATTTTTTCTTAAGTACAGAAAAACTTAAAGAAAACTTGAGGATAGAAATTCATTTTCTACATCTCTATTTTCCTGTCTTGTCTTTCAACCCTTCAGTCAATTACTCCCACCTTCAGTATCACTCTGTTCTTTTGTCTTTATTTCTTGATTATCTTGACTTTTCTCTTCATTGTTATTGTAATTTGCATATTTCTACTGCCTGAACAAACCAAATGTGATATTTAGCTCTCTGTTCCATACTTCTGTTAACTCCTTTGTGTGATCAAGTTACCAAACAAATAAGAACACTTCAGTATTGCTTCCTCTGACTCAGACTCTGACTACTTGTTTTCTTTTCTCTTATCTGTTGCATACTTTCTTACTGCTACTCAGCTGATAACTAGTTTTATCATGTACATCCTAAAGCACTGCTTTCTGTATTGTTCAGTATTTCCAATTTCTCTTTAACGGAACATAATGTTTGGTTTTCCTTTATTTTTTTTTCTTTTAATGAAAGGCCACACGTATTTTGTTGTAGCTTTATTATTTTGGTTGAAGGTTTTGTTTTGCTGTTCCTGATGACCAAATTACAGGTCTTTGAGAAACTACAGCTTCCACATGATTAACAGCAGACATTAAACTGACCAGTTAATTGCTTTTATGAGTCCATTCTTACTGAGTACACTCTGTCTGATGTTAACACACAACAAGCATCCAGCTATGTGTATCATCTTAGAATTAGAGCACACACAATCTCCACAGGGCAGCTGAATATGCTTCAGGCAAGGCTGTTACAACTGAACAATCCCTCTGTTGCAACTGAACAATCCCTAATGGCTTCTCCCAGAAGCTCTAAGCTGAATATCCAACATGAGCCATGGGGCTAGCTGAAATGCAGGCATGAGAATGTGATAGAGCACCCAGATTAAAATGTTAACATGCAGCTCTTTGATACCCTGCTTTCTCACAGTTGAGTGCTTGCTTCTGTGTCTCATTTACAGCACAGTATGCCAATTCTGCTCACTGGCTTTTCACAACAGTATCTGCATACTTCAAGAATAACAAGTGACTTAGTTTCACAGTATTTCTGCTACAGATCTTCTCTCTCCTGATTGTGCTGATAGTGAACTAAGGAACACAGCAAGCAAGGTAAAGGAACCTATTTTAGATACTCAGTTTTCCACACTCGGGGTCTGATTGTCAGTGTATTTGTTGCTATTCCTCGTATTCTTCAGTTACACCAAACTGTAGAGAACAAGGACAATTCCTGATGATTTCTGTTGTACTTGGACATACTAGGCCTTCTGGCATGCTGAAGTCTCCTTCAGGTTCTTATGTCTGATTCTCAAAAAGACAACCACCTCTAGGAAGTTTAAGCCTCAACTTGGTTGGTTTGTTTTAGAAACTGAGGGGTGTGGACAGGTACAACTCCGGAAGTTAACATTCAGCTTCCTTAACCTTGATGTTAGCCTTTCTCCTCTCATGATATCTTCTGTCCTAAGTTCAGCTTTCATTTCTGCAAGGAACAGGCAGGGGGCTCTTCAGACACCTCCCTCTTCAACCACACAGTTACAATGCACTTCTAGAAAGTGCACGCATACTACAGTGAATGACAAGAGTCCCAGCAGCATGTCCGAACAAACTCTGCTCATAGAGCACTCTAATGTTACACAAGCAAGAGTAATTCCTGACACTTTCACACCCTTTGATAACACAAGACCTTTTCCTTATCTAGTCAAACATAATGCTACCTCCTGCAGCTATTAACATGTTAAAGAATAGAATTTGTCTTCTCAAGTTACCTTCTTCCTTCCTTTGATCAAGTGGAAGCCAAGACATTTCAAAGATCAGAGACAGAAATTCTCAATTTAACTGTTGACTTAGTGAGTCTAAACCCCTTTATCTCCATTTGTCATAGGGCATTTAGCTCTGAGAGATAACCCACACTTCATATTCTGTCATCCAACCCCTACTCAAGGAAGTAGAGCCTCCCATCCTTCATCTTTGGTCTCAAATGTCAACATGTTCCTTTCCAAAGCGGACAGAAAACTGCCCTCATGATCTCAAAATGCCTTTGAACCACTTCCATCTTAAAATCATGTTCTACTTTCATATTTCAGCTATTGCTACTAAGCAACTTTTCCTGAATTTCATTCTCGCCCTTTGGTTTTCCAAACTGGAGTAATGCAACAATTCAAAGAAATACATATATTGTTCCTATCAAATTTCTGTTCCTAAAGTGGCCTCCTGAAAAGCCACTTCCTCTCTTCAAATCACACTACAAAAACTTTAATTTTACCTTGAGTTTAATAACTTCCTACAAGGCTCTGTACTAAGAATGAAAAGCAAAAAATTCTAGCTTCTTACAGAGAATTTAGACAAAGGACCATAAACAGATGTTTTGGGCAAGTCTGACTTTGTGCATACTAACTACTTGCAATGTATAGAAATCAATTATCTTTCAATGGCAAGGTAAGAAATATTTACAAAAAAGTTCAATACACATCCCACAAGCAAAGTAGCCTTTGCCACCACATTACGCTATGCTAATTGTAGGAAGCATGAAAGGCAATGGCAACTGAAGACTCATACAACTAGGTAATTTGAAAAAACTTGGGATATTTTAAAACTGGACAAGTGCAGTATAACACACAGAAAATGAGACTTCCTCTCCATCACTTACTGATGTTTGCACCATCATAGCTCGCTGGTCTCGCATTTTTCGTACAATATCCAGAGGATAAACAGGCTGGTTTCTTTCAATTAAGCACATGGCTGTTTCCATAGTGACTAACACACCAGTGCGACCGATTCCAGCACTGTGAAATGTAACAGAAAAATATTCTATAAAATTAGGTGTTTGCAATGCATCAGGTTCATATCAGAGTCTTACTACTAGGATGCTAAATAGCCTTAGAAATTACAGGAAGACCTTAATAATATTAGCACAGAGTGCAAAGCTTATCTTTAAAGCAACTTCAGTAATATTTCCTGCCAATTAATACAAAAACCCGAATTTGTATACAAAAAAACCCCTAAAACCAAAACCTCACTTAAATAGATTTTTCACAATTATAACTGCTTACAAATATAAATGTACTGGTTTGATATTTTTGACTAAAAAAGGCAAGAGCTAATTTACTGCTTTTTGACAGGCAATTGAACAGAAGAAAAAACTTTTCAGTACCATTTAAACTTAGGTTACAATGGTGCTAGAGGATAAAAATGGAGAACAATTTACATTACAGATTATCAGCTCTGTGATAATTACGTGACTAAGCCATTTCACCAAAAAGTTGCAGGAGAAAGGGAAAGAAAAGAAACTCATCCTTTAGATGTAACACCAGCACTTCTCTCTTCAACAGTGAATGCTAGTATTGCAGAGATTAACATTTTGATCTAATTCAAGGAATCTCCTGTCTTGCAGACAAACTTTTCAAAGCAAGTGCTTATTCTAGGGCTGAAGCAAATCTATAATTAGAATTCTACAACACAAGTACCTGCAGTGAACAAGGACTGGCTCATTCTCTACTCTCTTTGGTCTCATACAGGTCACAAACTCCAAAAAGTCCCTGGAGTCATCAGGAACACCATGATCAGGCCAAGCAACATACTGGAGATGGGTGACGGTGTGTTGTTGTTCTGTCTAAAATAAAGAAAGGTTTTCAAAAAGTTCTCAGTGTTATGACTCCTGTATTGATATTTACCAGACACAAGTCATTTTTGTCACAGTAAGCATATTCTGCAGGTGTTCCAAGATGAATATGACATCGAAAATGTTTGTAATTTTAAAATTCAGAATAAAGAATGTCCTGGGTTCAGCTGAGACAGAGGTAACTTTCTTCATAATTGCTAGTAAGATCCTGTGTTTTGTACTTGTGCTAACAAGAAAGCTGATAACAGTGATGTTTATAGCTGCTGCCAGGACAGCCCAAGGTCTTGCAGCTTCTCTTTGTCCATAGGTGCAGGAGAAGCTGTGAGGCAGCACAGCCCAAGTACTAGCCTAGGATTTGATCTTAGGTGTAGGACTGAGACCCAAACTGGCCAATACTCTATTCCACAGCATACACGTCATGCCCATTATATAGGTGAGGGCTCTCCGGAAGTTGTCTCTCTGCCTCCAGGTCAGCTGTCTTTCCAGGTTGGCTCTCTCAGGGTGGTCCCTCTCCCAGGGTTGTCTCCCTCCCTCAGTCAGCTCGTGGTCTGGGACGCTCACTCTCTTATCTCCTCTCCAGGAGTGAGGTTTTGGGACTCAGGATCATTAGCCAGGAACAGGCTGAGCCTTGGTCATTGGATGGTGAGCAGTATCACTGTGTATCACTCATTTGCATATTTGTATATATCATCATTACTATTATTTTCAATATTATTCTAGTCTAGTTATTAAATTGTTCTTATCTCAACCCACGAGTCTTTTTTTCCCTTTATCCCTCTAATTCTCTCCCTCCATCCCCAGGAAGAGGGGGGAGAGCAGCTGTGTGGAGTTGGCTCCCAGCCAAGGGTAAACCTATAACAAGTATAAACATGTAATTCTTAAAAATCATGCAAAATGCATAACATTTTCTAAATAAATAAGATACTAAGCTTAAGTTCTGTCATATAAACAGATTTTCTGTTTTTTAACTTATTGACCATTGACCCATTATACATTGAACTCACTGACCTGAGGTAAAATGCTACAAGACTTAGGCATAATAGTACTATGTAACAGTTTAGAACAGGATGGAAGAAACAGCTGAAAATAGCAGAATTACTCACCACAACATCAAAATAACAGGGTCTTGGGAGTATACAATCACAACTCAACAGGACAGTAATGAGGTTATACATACAAAACAGCATTGAGGAATGCTATGCTTGCATACTGGTTCAATGCTGCAAGGTGCACATCATCTGTTCATTACCTGCTACACATTAGGTCCTCCCATTAAAAAAAAAAAAAGCATGCCTTTTTTATCTCATTCAGCAATCCAAATGAATCACTCAAAGTAAAGCTGCAGATCTATTCTAAATATGCATGTCTTTGTGTACTTATAGGTCCAGTAATAATACAAAGTTGCCTGCAATATTTGCTAACTCCAGTTTCTGTTAGAAAAATAATATCTATATTGTTCATAGATACGTATTCATTATAGATATATGAACAATTTCTGTACTACCCACAGAATAATTTTTTTTTTTTTATGGAAGCAGTCTAATTAGTTTAAAACACTCTGTTTTATAAAAAGCTCTTTTTTCACTCAATTTTACCTTAAAAAAAAATGTTTCACAAAAGTTCTTTCAGTTTAGCTCTTTGTTAACTTTGATTATGAAATAACTCAATCATCTTTGCCTTCAGACTGGGCTCAACTGCTATGTTACAGATGTAGCCAATGATTAGGGTGGAAAGGAAAAAAACTAAGACACTCCTGAGCTGTGCTGCATCACGGAATTAAGATATCTCACTCTTTACAAACTGACGCAAGTCTTCACATTGTTCCTTTATTTCTTCAACATGTTTAGCAACAGTTAAACTGTTAGCTTCATTTTATCAGTGTCCATTACTAGACTTGACATTTGACACCCTACTGGAAACTCTCCTTTATCACTGTACTAGTCTATAAAAGCTGGCCTCTCCCTAGTGGTCCGCACCAGAATGTTTTCATGATACCAGTCACTTTAAAAGTTTTTTTTCCTTTTCTCTTAAGTGCACAACTACTGAAATATATGACTTGTTTTATGACTTCAGCTGCTTGCATTCCTCTTCCACTGGAGGAAGTTGTTCGACTCCCAGAGAGTAAAATACAGAAGTAAATACACAGAAAACAGAAAAACTAAAATAAAAAACTAAAATACAGAAGACAGAAAAACTACTGCCTATGTACCAAGTAGAGCCCCAAGGAAATGCATTTATTCCAGTCAAAGTAATTGCAGAAATTTACAATTGCCTCTAGGGAGATGAAGATAAACAACACAGTTCATACTTTGCTTCTTAAAGGCAGAGCTTGAGCAATCACAATTAAAAGGTCTAGCATAGGGCCCAAATGGACAATGTAATCTAACATTAATGACCAAGCTCACTGTAAAACAAATTACATTGGGATCTATCATCCAGGTTAACAAAAGACCCCACCAATGACTAGGATCTCTGCAAGAAAAAGCATGGCTCTTTCCTACTCAGTTTCTCTGCCATTATGTAATTGAGCTTGATCAAATGATTACACTTTAAAATTTTATGTAATGCCACAGATTGAAAAAACACAAAAACATGACAAGAACATGTCATTAAAAAGTCCTCTTTCGCAAATCTCTGCGTGCTTATTCACAATCTCTTCAAAAGGGAAATGAGATTAACGCAGCAATTACATGTAACAGTTTGAGATGATTCTCTTAAATCAGAGACATTTGAATTACAGCATTTGATTGACACAATGACTTGATTAATTCTAAAATTATCCATGAGTGAGTATCCAGTCACCTTCCATGCGCATGAAGAACTTCAAGCTATGCATTGTGGGTAAGTGCCAGAGACACACCTGAGAAGCACTGACAGTGATCTGTAGCATCAAAAGACATTTTATAAGCTCAGAAAAGAGGAGTTAACTCATTTTTTACTTATTAGTAATTCAGTTTCAAATATAGAGAGTTGCATTTTTTTTAATAGTTCATAGACATTAAGTACAACAAGCATGTTACATAAGGCTTATTCAGAGTAAGAACACACTGTAAGAGCATGCTGTTAGTCCTCTGAGCTGCTTCTTTTGGTGTGATCATTTTCTGTTACATGCCCTACTCATCCCTAGAGACCAACTTAGCTGTTTGTTAATTATTACAGGTATGTGTCAAGCTTCTGTATAGTTTTCTAGTTATTTGTGTTTTGATACAATTAATTTTGATTCTTTTGGCTGGGCTCTTCTGAGATGCTTCAAATTGTTAAAAGTTGACCATTACATCACTTGCTTTTCAAAATGCACAAGTATTTAAAAATACTTATTTTTTTATGACTAAGTTAAACCTATTGTAAACTGTAGTTATATTCATAGAAGTTAGAACTAGTTTTCTAATACTTTCTAGTCTCATGCAGAAGATATGAAATCAGTACTCTGATGAAGTCTAGGTGTTTTTTTTAAAGCTGTCCATAGTGTCTTAAAATAGAAAATATTCAAGTCAGCTTTTAAATTCAGAAAATGTCAGCCAAATAGCACCACACACGGAAATAACTTGCATTAAAAGACCATCACGGTTACTAAAACCTAGCACTCATACATTAAAAAAAAGTGCTAGACTTAGATATTGGTCCCATAGTTAGCCCCACTGTACCTGTCCTATTAAGAATACTTAATTTTTAAATTTGTCAGATTCCGCTTCTTTGTAGTAGCGCAAAATAAAGAGGTAGCTTCTTATTATACTTTGCCATCCAAACCATTATTCTCGTCAGTTTAAATCCTTTCTACAATTTTTTTTTGCACTGAGATTTTCAATGACAGTCATCATTGTAGCATCCTAATGACTGACAAATGTAGAACTTATCTTCATAAAATCTGTCTTTACTAGTCCTGTTTTATAAGTCTAAACTCACAGAAAATGAGATGGGAAGAGTTGCTCATGGCCTCGTTGCTATGTTTACCTAACTTGACACTATATACCTTGTTAAAAAAAAATTTAAAGTTTTCTGCACTTGCATGGACTAATGTCAATTGAATTTGTGTATTTGGTATTTACACAACTCAGCTTAAAAATGGTGGATTCAAAAGAATGAGTCCAAACAACTTCCAGACCCCAGCGACACTTCGGGATTATGTAATTTGCCCAGTTTATCATCAGCCATTTGGCCAACATTTAGCTGCTTAATGGCATTGACCTACATTTACTCGGGAAGCAGACATAGAGGTCTAAGAGATCATATCTGTCCCAAGTTATTTGTTACTGTCCTTCAGACAATGGATGGATGTAAGCATCTTACTGAAAACAACTTCATTGTGGTTAAGCTAGTATCCTGGATTTTGCTCAAAAGCACAGGGTAAAGACATATGATCTTTTCTAATAAGTCTGCCATTGGGATTACAACTCCTGACAAACTATAGGGCTGTCAGAGGTAATGCCTCAAATGGCTGCTGTAACACTTGCAAAACAATGCAAAAACATTAGGATGTCAAGACCTCCAGCCACAAAAATATCCTTTCTTCATCTTTCTGCAGTTTCTAGCCTTGTTTACTGTAATTACACCAAAAGAGGTAGGCTTCCTTGTTTAATTCTCCTAAAATGACTTTCCTGGATTAATAAAAGAATTGAGTGTTCTTGAGAAAAACAACAGACGCAGTTTAGAATGAAAATACTCATACAGAAAGAAGGAAATTCAGACTTGAAAGGTCAGCCTTAATTTTGACTTTTCTTAAAATCCAAGCAATTGATTTTGCATTTCAGCTTTTCATTTAATATCCTTTTTGGTCTAGGTTAGAATATAATATTCAAATTAAATAAAAGAAAATTTCACCGCGCAGAACTACATTAACCCTGAAATGGTCCTATTATCTTGAAAGCAGGAAAAAGCATGCTCTTTGCTAGCGGTCTTCACAAATATGCCTTGAAAGCTAAAACTCAGTGATCAGGATTAAGGCCTAGTTTCTGAAGAGCAAACACTTTGGGAGTGGTTATTTCTTTGGACCACTGTTCCCATCTCATTATGCTTCTGTATACCCTTGCTGTCAAACCTTTAATCTGTTCTTCAGCTCTTCACTATTCTAAACCAACTCATTTTCTTCTACCACAAGTATTTGACATAAGAGAACGTGTTCAGCACACTTTACAGCGAAGCCTTTAAAATACCTCTGCACTGCGACAGGTTTGTTCAAGACGTTTATGGGATGGTCAGATTAATACAGATTTATTTGGAAAGACAAAATATAAGGTATTGTTTAATGAGTAGAAGCAAAAGTTTCCATGACCCAATCTAAGAATCTTTAACATGAGCAAAGTCAACACCTCAGAACCAACAAGTTGTATGACACATATCTGGCAAAGAAGACAAATGGCGTGGAAAGCCTCAGCCCAAACAATTAAGAACTGTAAAAATTGCAGAGAGTCTATATTCAGCTGTTTATAGCAGAAAGTGCTGGCAGTATATACATTTACATTGCTGCTTTTGCTACATCTAATATAAATGTAACACAGTCACCATAAGGCCTACATGCTGGTGATTCATAAACAGAAAGATACCAATCATTCTTCATTTTGCAATTTTACCTCCTCCCTTCAGCAAACAGCAATATCCTTCCTTAGCAAAATGAATTTATGCTTAATCTTCAATTGGTTTGAATTGCTGCATCAATTTATTTTCTTTTTCTTCAAACCATCCCCTCCATCATTGTGACGGCCATGGAAAGTGATAGCTTTTAAATTAAAAAGAAGCTTATCTCCCCAGAGTCCTCTACTTGCATTGTCATTGTACAATCACGCTAAACAGTCCCCATTATGACACAAGGAATTGTCTTCATTACCTTGACCTGGGTTGCTTAAAAGGGGTAAGTGCTCTCTTGTGGCACTCACTCCTCATTCATTATAGCAATCGTATAATTTGTCTTTAAAGAATGAAATTCAATCAATTTTTAAACATCTTGAATTTTTTTCTTTTTGTTTGAATGATTTAGTTTAGTTAAAAAAAAAGATCAGGTGGAAGAATGACAGGGCACTTCGGAAACAACTAACAAGGTGTGGCAACAATGAACATAAGACATGGCAGAATAAAAAAAAAAATCTTGCAAAACTACAGTTCTTCAAAGGTATGTGGCTAATATGCTTTAGCAAGCATGGTCTCCACAGCCTTGCTAAGTTCCATGTCTGGGTTCCAGTCACACTTAATTGAAATAAAGAAAAACACTTTTGCTGCAGGATAGCTTTCAATCTTGGTCTTGAAAGGAAAAGGCAGGAAATTAATCCTTATTTCATTTCATGACGCTTAAAAAGGTTACAAATATTTCACACATTTGCAGTCATTTGCTGATCTTCAACTTACACGTACAGCAGCGCTGAGTTAAACCTCATCAGAAAAATCATAAAATTTTCTTGTTCCTCAAGTCTTCTGAATGTATATGAACAAAAGGCCAAGGGCATAATTTAATAAACTTCTCTTTTGAGCTATTTTCCCCTAAAGGCATACTTGAAGTCTGTGCACTTAATTCACAGGAAACTCTTTCACATATGTGCTTTTTCAACAGAAATCATGTCTCTTAAGCTTTATCCATCTTACTATTGAAAGCTAAGTGTCTTCAAAAAGACCAGTCCAACGATACTCACATTAGTTCAGGGAATAATAAAACACTCGTTTGAATTCAGATGACTTTTTACATATTCTTCAAAGAATACAACAGCAATATATGTGAGAGGTAGTACATATAAAACTGTGCAAAGTCTGCTCAAACACAAGATGCCTTCAGAAGAATACATTTGGTCAGCTTTAAGCAGCTCAAGTGACATGTAAAACTAGGAGATACTTCAGCATTTCAGAGAGTTCTTTTGCTGTGTTTTAAGAAGCTACAATTTCCATTCCATTTCAAATTTTTTACTTTTTATTTTCATCTGAAACACCAAATGCACGCACAGCTATCAATTACGAAGGCCGTATTTTTACTGCATGGTGAGCTCACTGTTGAGCGTTCTTTTAAGTGTAGACACATAAGTGTACAAATTAACTTGCCTTTAGTGAAACAACAACAGAAAAACAAAACACAAGACCCCCTCAAAACAACCTTGCCCTCACCACAACAACCACACATCCACCTAGGACTAGCTTTAGCATGCTTTTGTCTAACCTAGATGAAATCTATGCAAGCATACGCCTTTGCATGAGAAATTATGTTCTCAACTGAGAGCTATTATGAGACAACTTACGGAGTTGAAGATCCTTGTAACTTTTATATCTGTTAACATGTCTACAAAGGCACACTATGTTCTCACATAACGTTTACCTCAAAAAGAATTAACTTGTATTAAAAAAAAAAATAGAGTTCTCCATTCTCATTAGGATTTTGTCTTATCACATGCTAGTAAATAGACACCGGAAGTGAAAACACCTACTGAACACAGTCATCAGTGAATTAACTCAAAATTATGCACTAGTTTGATAAATACTAACACCAAGAAAAAGAACTGTTATTTGAAAAGAGTAAACTAATATTTACACGAAGCATTAGCTAATCAAAGTTAATTGCCAATCAACTAATTTGAGTGACAGGGACAAAAAGCTCATCTACATGTACTCTGCAGTACTGCTTTAATTAAGGTAATTTCTTCTTTGCTGACATTCAAGTTTGTCACTTACAGATAATTGGCTGAAAAGCCGAACCAAAAATCATGCTACTCCCTGACTGGATGGTTTCTCTTAGTCAGAAACTGAAACACTGTAAACCATCTTAACTGAAAGACCTTTAAGCCCAGAAAGTGGCCAGCAGGTCAAGGGAGG